>CANXYI010695254.1:0-16434 GCA_948208565.1 Hura crepitans
GATAAGAAATGTTATTATATTTAATAATCAACTAATATATCATTCAGTTCTAGACCTGATTAGACCTAGTACAACAAAGGCACATGTCCATCTATCTTTATCTAGGAATATATATCCAATGGCCTTGTTACACTATCATGCACATAAAATCCTAAAAACAACAAATGTTACACATTTTGCATGGAAATAATGCTCTTGCTAGACTCATTTTACTTATGGCTTTAATAAGCTATTTTAACTAGTGCTGGGACTTAATCTGCTGCTCTGCTTACCTTAACAGATAACCTACACATTCACAAAGAAGCCAATGCACTGAGCGTAATTGGTTAATGGTGTATTCTAATAATATGAAAATTTAATCTCTAAATTTCAGTAAGTAATAGCCATTAGTATCAGGCTTACTCTAACCACATCTTTGTTCCCTTATATATTGTTAAATCTTTTACTTATAACATTCCCCTATTTACTCTGTTCATAATTTTGCTACCTCGTCCTAATTTATCTTAGTATTGAGTAGTGGTCGGGTGTTATTACTTCTTATGCTTGTTTCCAACTATGTGTCTGGTGATAATTTAACATATTTTTTCATTATGTTTTACTTTACTGTATTCTCTAAGAATACGCTTGCATCTTTCCTTAATACATTCTTGTAGTCTCTATTTATTCCTCATAATTTCACTATATTCGACTGACCAATTTATCTTTGACTAACTCATACATATCTGTAATTAATTGATTTCATTCATAAATACATTTCTCAATAAATTTATGCCACATGCTCTATCTTGATATGTATAGCATTGATCATGAATTGTATTTATGTATCAATAAAGTTTGCTACTATCTGATTAGTTCATTCTATCCTTATTTCAATTCATCTCTTACTTTACTTTATTTCCTTTCTCTTTCTTTTTGTACTTGTTTCCCAAATTCGAATATCATAATATCATTAATAGTATATTAATCATTTTTAGCTCATTGTTCTTTATTCAACCTATATTTGGTAGATATACTCTTAACACTATATATCAGGATCTATCTTATATAGTGGTCCACATTTTGGACCTAAGCATTTATACACACCATCCATTCGATCATAGGGATCAGCTCTGTAGAACCTCTCAATACTGAATGGTAGGGATTAGGCCCAAAAGACCTCCTAATACCCTAAGTCTCAACTTCAGTGGATAATAGGGATCAGCCCTGGTGGACCTCCTAATATCCACACTAACACGGGTAGCAGCGTGCAGGCTCAATCAATGTCCGGTGACTGCACTTGCCATACAATGGGCTAAAATCCTCATAGATCAAGCCTTTAGCAACTACTAACTCCCTAGTTGATCGGTCAACCTATCTAGTAGGTTGTCTAAATCATATGGGCTAGTATCCATCTCAATTTCATTTTTTTCCAAGCATTTTCAATCTATTTAATTTAATCCTAACATATCATTTTGTCATCTTAATATTTCATATGTTATATCTATACTCATGGTATAGTCCTTCAAGCTTAACATAAATATCCCTTTAATATCAATTTTCCTATTCCATTCTTATTAATTGTAACGTCTCTTTTCATAATGTCTCCCCATTTATCATTCATAAGTAGAAGTATCCTTCGTTAACCTTTATTACTAACTTAATATCTTTCATAGAATCAATGTTATTTATCAAATACTCGACATTTTAATATAAATTCTTAATGTATCCTTAATGTGTTTAATTCCTTAATTACTTATTTTTGTAAATATTCCTTTATTCTTTGTGCTTAAATTAATAAATAATTATTTTATAGTCTTCAATGGTCTAGAATATAATCAATATTTCTATATTTTATTATCATTAACTAAGAGTTAGGATTTTTAATAATTATATATGTATATATACATTTTATCTTATTAAACTATTTATCCTGTCCTTTTCATAAAATTAATTTCGTTCAACTCTATGTTAAGAGGTCGTTTATGTACCCTTTTCTGGATTCAATTTCAACCACTTTTTATTTCAATTATTACATTTTTCTCTTTCTTAGGTGTTTGAGATACAGTTTAACATTCTCATTATAATTAGTTATATTCACCTCGTTTAGAATAATTAACATAAGTATTATATCAAAAAAATGATTTTATATGTTCTCATAGTGTCTATTAATTGAGTCCTAACCAATTAATTGGTAATGATACTTACGCATACATTATATCTTTATATATTCATCATGATTTAGCTAAATCAGATTTAAATTCACATGTCCCCATATTTCTTATTTTCAATTTTTTTTACTTAAGTTGTAATTCTTTAGTTTTCTATGTATAATGAATTCAATTATATTTCTATTTATTTGAGCCCTTTAATTCCTCATTTTTCATCCCCTTGTATTATATTTTCTTCCTAACACCTTTGCATAATCAATTGTTCATCTATAATTATTTATATATACCTATTATTCACTTAAACTTACTTATTTTGTTATAATTAATTTACTTCTCTTCTAAATTATGGTTTATGTATATTTTATCATGTTAGCTCCAATATATATATACATATACATTTCAAATTATCCTATATCTAAGTCCTAAATATTTATCTGAATTATTTATTTTCATATATCAAATCCTTTATCTATCATTATAATCTAATTACATTTAATTAACTATAAAATAATTAATATACTTAATATCAATCTTAGTTATATTTGCTTTCTTGCCTTAATTATTATATTTCAATATTCTATCCACTCTAACACAATTCTCTTAAGTCCTAATTATATTTCCAAACTCTAATTTTTGTTACATTTAGTTATTCAAACCAAATTATCAATATTCACATAAAATTCCCTAATTTACATAAATTCTTTCCAATTAAAATTTTTTTTCTTCTTATTATTTTTTTCTCTTTTCCTTATTTTCCACACATCTAAACATCATAATATAAATCTCATACTAATTCCCTCAATATAACTCATTCATCCAAAGCAACATAATCACATCACATTTCTTATGTTCATAATCCATAATTAGAATACACATAACTTTCAAGCTTAAGTCCATTTAAGCTCTCCTTTTCTTCTTTAAGCTCACCTTATCATCCTCCCTTCACATCCTCCACCAATTTCCATCATAGATTTCCTCATATAAAATAATCACAAATTATCAATATACGCTAAACATTAACATATAATTCCATAAATTAAACCTACTTCCCAAACAACCTCATAGAACTTACTTAGTTTAGGATTAGCTTATTTTGATTAACAAAAAAACATATCTTCCATCTCCTTTTATCCTCTAAAATTAATCTCTTTGCAACCAATCTAAAGGGGCTAAGGTGTTAAGGTAAAAGAGTGATCTTTGTAGTGTATTATTTAGTGATTATTTGGTCAAATTTAGGTGTGAAAATGGAAGAGCAAGGGGAAGGACGAATTTCAGCCATGAAGGGGTTAGGAAAGCTGGTTTTGTTGAAGCTAAAGTGAATAATTTATTATTATTTAGGCTTTTATAGATGGAATGGATGGCTAGGATCAAAAGTCAGCATTACACATGGATGATTAGAATTAATCCATGTGTAATTAACTAAAAAAAATCATTTACTCATTTACATGTCAGTACTTCCACCTTTCCACTTGGATGGCCATGATTTCTCCATATCTCCACTTGATCCAAGGGCTAGAAATGCTCTCTACACATTTATTTGTCATTTTCTTTGCATATATGTACACATTTAATTGAATTTATTTCAATATTTTTTTCTCACAGTTCCTATTTTTAGAAAATTCCAACACTGTGATTTTTGGATTCCTCAAAATTTTTTACCATCAAGTGTGCCACTTTTGGAATTTTCTGAGCAAGTTTTTGGATTTTTCCATTCAACTCTAGGTAATTTACTGTCTACCGTAGACCGTAAATGTAGATTTACTTTTCACTTTTAATCTCCTATATGATCTCAAATGCTTCTCAAATTTTACCACAATGCATCTTATAATAAATAAAAATTTTTGGTTGGGTTAGCTCCATTTGGCTCAGAGACACTATTCTTGGCCCAGGTGGCACTATTCACTGGGGCCTGCTTGTGAACCTCATTTTTCATGCCTTTTCTCATCATTACTATGCCACATGTCGCCTCTTTATTACTACCAAGTGTCTCCTCCTCCTTTTGATGATGAATAGTGAATTTTCCATTTTGCCCTTGGCCTTTCCATAAAATTACCATTTTACCCTTCGATTGTTTTTTGCTCCGTAGTTCACACCAATCGACTCTACATGATCCATACATCTATTTTATTCCCCATAATTTCTTCAAATTCCCATTCTATCTTCACAAAAATTGGACCTAAAGTCGAGGTGTGACATGAAGTGGGAAACTATATAATGAGAAAGAGAAAGACAAAGAAGTAGAGAAAGAAAGCTCCATACCAAAAAAAGAAGAGGAAAATACAGTCTTAAGATAACTCTTGAAAACCCAAGCACATGTTAGCGTATGGATCTCTTGATGGCTTTAAGAAAGCATAAAGAAGTTTTAGTGAAAGCTTCGGATTCTATGAGTACAAAAACTACTGTTACACTTGAAGTAGTTAATTCAATAGTGAAAAACACCATAGGCCTTATTTTATTTTCAGATAAAGACCTCCCAATGGAAGGAAAGGATCACAATAAGCCTTTGTACATCCATGCTAAAGTTAGAGGGATGCACATAACATGTGCCATGGTAGATGATAGATCTGCCATAAATGTGATACCATCCAAAATCATCAAAGAAGGAAGATTAGAGGCATCCAACATGGTAATCCAAGCCTATGATGACATTAAATGTAATGTAGAAGGAACCCTTACTACTTTGGTAAAAGTAGGACCAATTGAAGATGAAGTCACTTTCACTATTTTGGATATATTATAACCTTTACCATACTTCTAAGGTATCCATGGTTCCACAAACTTGGTGGAGTCCTATCTACGTTTCACCAAATGATCAAATTTCTAATAAATAATGAGATAGTAGAAATAAAAGCTTCCATAGTGGGAGATACAATTGCAAGTTTGAATTTAGAATAACCACCATTGTTAGGATTCCAAGTGGCTATTATATACGAAGATGAAATTGATCCTCACGTGTCAAGTATCATGAAAAGGTATGGTTTCTTTCCAAATATGGTGTTTGCATCCCTAATTTTCAAGGTAATGACCAAAGACTTAACCCAAATCTCACTCCTCAAATCCCAAAAGACAAAAAAGAGATTCAGAGAATCTTAAGCTATTCCTAATTGATTAACTAGAAAGTACGAGTTGGGCACCATAATGTAAGAGTCACCACCTAAAAAAAGTTAGAAAACACTTTATGGAGCCAAACCAGAGAATGGTTCAAAACTCTACTCTTATTTATACCTCAAGTGAGCTGCCTGCCACCCGTTTTGTACACCAGATAGAATAACGGATGCGCACAATACATAACGGTATCCAAAATCCATATACAAAAACCCATCCTAACTAAAAATTTTTATTACCTAAGACATTTTAAAACTTAAGAAGATGTAAAAATGTGAAAATAGTTTTGGCACACATTACGAGGTAACTAGTAGGGTCATCATGTCAAAATTTTGATAACATAAAGGTTGTACTGGGACACTTTCCCAAATAGTACCTATTTTGACAACACTTCTATAATCATGGTACAACAATTTCTCAACCACCTGGGTCCTTCTAACCCTTCAAACTCATCAAAATAACATATCACATACAACGAAGCCTAAAGCTCATCAAAACATTATATAAAAACTTAATGGGGCTTCAGGCACTCTCAGCAGCACTCATCACATGTAGAAGTAATAAATATCATACACATCATGGAATGGAATTCAAATCATTGTATTAAAGGTTTACCAAACCATATAACACCTAAAGTTACAAAACCAAATTGGTTTACACAAATTAGGCTCAATCCCTCTACTGGATCACAAGAGTACTATAAATATTATTACACTATTATACATTTACAAAAGTCACAAAATATACCCTGAGGGCAATTCTTCGTGTCTCCTGTGGTGTAGAGGCTTTGACTCTAATCTGTACTTTCCTTCAACCTATATAATGCAAAGACAAGCAATGCACTAAGCATAAAGCTTAGTGGTGTAATCACTTTAACAAGCACACTTATATTTAAATAGACATGCATTAAACATGTATTAGCAATAAACATTATGCTGAAATAACTTACATGTCATGCAACATGCATTAATCACATGATATAACATATACATGTTCCTATACAGCGTAGAGTAAGCAATAGGCTTAAGGACATGATCATCACACACATCTTCAACATAACTCATTATTATCACATAGTCAATATAAAAATTTGCATGATATAACTCACATATGTATTTTATCACGTATGCATAACCTATAAGCACATAAAATGTATCCACAAGTTATACTTTATATACATGCTAGGAAAACGAGATCATATGTCAAGTTATATAACTTTATCATTAACCATGATTGTTATTAGTTTAATTATTGCCCATACTATCAAGATAACTATCCAAGACTAGATAGCAGATACATGTTATCATGTCTGAAAGCTCATGGTATCATGCCCGAAGGCTCATGGTATCATGCTTGTAAGCTCATAGTATCATACCCGTAGGCTCACGGTATCATGCTCGAAGGCTTATAGTATCATGCACGAAGGCTTATGATATCATGCCCAAAGGCTTATGGTATCATGCCTGAAGGCTAGTGCTCGTTAGCACAACAAAGTGACCCATAGGTCTCATACCCGAAGGTATGCTAGTAGTTGCTAATATCCTAGTTGATCGATCAACCTTTCCAAATTGGTTTGTCTAGTGGTATAGGCATAACTAAACTGATCATGTTCTGCAATTTTAGTCATTTTTAGTAAAGATAGCAATTATTGCTTATTTTAACATATGCATCACGAGTTCATACTTATTACTATGTATATATATCCATAGGCCAATAGCATATAGCAAGGCCTGTAACTCACATCCATGTCATGTATCATGAAAATGAGTTATGTAGCCAACATAGACTTATATACATGTATACACACTAACATATGCATTATCCTCACATTCATGCCATACTCAAGTATAATCAACCATTACTCACTTAAGTGCATAGCTCAGGTTTCATGAATGAATAATTCAAGTATATGGCCATATTTTAGGCAAAACTGCTTATCAAGACTCGCCATGGCATTACACAGTGTAACCCCATCACATGGCCAAAGCACATGTTATCGTATCTTTACACATCATAAGCATGCATTTAGATTATAAAACATGTCCATGCACTTAATTTCTCAATATAGCATGATTTAGCCACTTAGTGTATCATACATGACTTATATGACCACTAAGAAACACATATAAGAACAACACTTATAAGCTATATCTAGTCACTATCTGTGGCATTCATATATATATTAAAATGCACATATCATTTAGGTTTGGCATTTATCCATCTCATTTACAATATGGTCACATCACACTAAAAATGGCATTTACCTATATTATGTTTTATATAGTGTATATCATGTGCACATAGCATTTCACATGTCCAAGTGGCATTCGACCACCCTCAAAGCCCCATACATGATATGAATCTCCACACAACCTTAATTATGCCATTAGTATTTCATAACCCATGTATATATTCATGATGCCTTACGTATAGCATAAACACACATATATGCACATACACCTTCTCAAGGCTATTTGGCCTCCACATATGCACACACATAGCATGCATTAACTCATACTTGACATACATTACACAATTTAACATCCCACCATTTTTATTGCATTAAATCCTATTAATTGCAATAAAGGAAAAATTTACATATTATGTCAAATTTAAACATAAACATTTATTCATGCATTTTAAACATATTAATGTGATTACGCGTACTTAATGACATTGTATGGTATGCTCGAAGCTGCCTCATGCCTTTTGTTTACCCTGAGAATCATAGATTGACATTTCCCCTACGTGTTCAAACTGTCAAGATTTAGCAAAAATCATTTAAAATCACACGAGCTCTAAAAAATCAAAATGAGGTCATTAAATGTCTCTTGGGCATGTAACGAACATGGGAAAAATGTCAAAACTCAAAAATTCTTACTCGAATGAAAAATGGTCACTATTCACCTTGGGTTTCTTTATGCGATTTCTCCCGAACTACTCCGCCAAACTGTGTGATTTTGGTGTCTATAGAAAGCTCTTAACACTAGCTTTCTATCTATCACAATTTTTAAAGGTAGGTGGTGTCAAATAAAGAAGAAAAAAGAGATGAGAGGGGCTGGTATAGGTGCTGACAAAAAGGGAAGAAAAAGAAAAGATAAGAAAAGAAAGGAAAAATGGGAAAGAAAAAAAATAAATTGGTATTTATAGTTTTTGAGTTATAAAATTTTTCCTTCCTTTCGGATTTATTTTCAACCCTCTCCAGAATATGAATTAAATAATTAACACCTCCAAAAATTAGATAAATAAAGGTTCTATAGATCACCAAAATCTCGGGTTCGAAAAACGAAGGGAATCGGGAAAATTAACATAAGTACTTCATTAAAAATTCAAAAGAATTAATTCCTGATATCTAAAAATTTTGATTCTAATGCTAATAGACTCATTGGAATATTTAAGTATTAGGTTGTATAATTCTTGAATTATTTTGAGCAACTTTTTATTTATTTTACGGTTCAGTTTTGCTTGTGGTACTATTCATAGGACACTGCCGCAAAATCTTATTTATCATTTTTAGCCATCCAAATGACTTCAGATTGACTTCAAACTTCACCCCAAAATTCTCTGATAATTAATACTCCTGATAGACTACTTGGTGGCACTTGGGTTTTGAGAAACACTATTCATCTCAAGAAGTACTATTCACGAGAGTTGGGATTTTTGGGTCGTTACATTTCTTCCCTTCTTAATATAAATGTCTTCCTTGACATACCTAGATCAAAAAGGTGTGGATACTACTCTCTTATTTGAGCCTTACTTTCCCATGTCGCTTCCTCTATGCTGTGATGTTGCCATAGCACTTTCACCAACAGTACGGTCTTATTCCACAATTCCTTGACCTCTTGCTAGGATACCCATGGGTTCTTCCTCATATGACAAATCTGGTCATATCTCCACTTTTTCGATTGTCAACACATGTGAAGGGTCTGATTTGTACCATCTCAACATTGATAAATGAAATGCATTATGCATCTACTGTAGCTCTGGAGGCAAAGCTAGTCAGTAGGCTAATGGACCCACACGCTGTATGATCTTGTATGGTCTAATGAACCTTGGACTCAGCTTCCCTTTTTTACCGAACCTCAACACCTTCTACCATAGAGATACCTTAAGGAATACTTTGTCGCTGACTTCATACTTTATATTCCTTCTTTTTATATCTGCATAGGACTTCTGTCTATCTGAAGTAGCTTTCAACCTCTCTGTGATAATCTTCACTTTCTCCTCAGTGTCCTTAACTAAATCTAGTCCCATGAGTTTGTGCTCACTCAACTCACTTTAACATAATAGAGTTCAACATCGCCTCTTATACAAGGCCTCATATAGTGCCATACCAAGGCTTGCGTGGTGACAATTGTTGCATGCAAACTCTACCAAAGAGATATATTTGTCCCAACTACCTTTAAGCTCAATGGCACATACTCAGAGTATATCCTCAAGCACTTGAATAATCCTCTTTGACTGGCCATTCGTCTGAGGATGAAAAGCTGTGCTGAAGCTAAGCCTCATCCCCAAAGGATTTTGGAGTTTCCTCCAAAATCTCAATGTAAAATAGGGATCTTTATCTTATATAATAGATGAAGGCACATTATGTAGCCTCAAGTACTCATCAATATATAGCTCACCTAGCTTCTCCATCAAGTAATCCTTCCTTACTAGTATAAAGTGAGCTGACTTAGTTAATCTATTGACCACTACCCAAACTGTATCACATCTATTCCTTGTCAAGGGTAGCCTAATCATGAAATCCATAATGACTCTATCCCATTTCCACTCTGGTATTGCTATGGGATGAAGCAATCCAGAAGGAACTTGATGCTTGGCCTTCACTTGCTAACAAGTGAGGCATCTAGTCACAAAATCTACCACATCTTTCTTTATACCTGGCCATCAATAAGCTATCTTCAGGTCCTGGAACATCTTTATACTACCAGGATGCATCGCATAAGGTGTACTATATACTTCTTGTAGAATCTACTGTCTCAGCTCTTCCTTGTCTGGCACACATAAATGGTTGTGATAATATAAATACCTACCTTCCTTAATCATGAATTCTGTTAGCTTCCCCTCTTGGATTATACCCATGATACTCAGAAGCCTCTGTAAATCTTTGACTATCTAAACTAAGCTCAGCTATACATATAACTCAGCTAATAAACCACCATCATCTTATAGCTTCAAGCTAACTCTCATAGCCTTTAAGGTTAACATGAGCTTTCTACTCAAGGCATCCGTAACAATATTTGCTTTTTTAGGATGGTAGTCAATGAGGCAATCATAGTCCTTAATTAACTCCATCCATCTCCTCTACCTTAAGTTAAGCTCCTTCTACATTGGTAAATACTTCAAACTCTTATGGTCCGTATAGATGTAGAACTTCTCCCCATAAAGATAGTGCCTGCATATCTTTAGAGCAAACACAATGGCTATAAGCTCTAAATCATGTGTTGGGTAGTTTTTCTCATGCGGTTTCAATTATCATGAAACATAGGCAACCACTTTTCCATCTTGCATGAGAAAATAGCCCAACCCATTTAATGAGGCATCACTATAGATAGTGAACTTTTTCCCTGTCTCTAGCTGTACCATGATTGATGCCTCTATCAACATACTCTTGTGCTTGTCAATGCTCTCATGACACTTGCTATTCCATATGAACGACACATCTTTCTTCAGAAGACGTGTCATAGGAGCTACAATCAATGAAAACACTTTGATAAACCTTTTATAATACTTGGCTAATCCTAAGAAACTCTAAATCTCAGTCATGTTCCTTGATGGTTTCCACTCCGTAACTACTTGAATCTTGCTCGGATTAACTCTTATACCTTCTATTAATGCTATGTGTCCCAAAAATGATACCTCCCCTAGCCAAAACTCACACTTACTGAGCTTGGCATAGAGTTTCTCATCCCTCAAAATTTAAAAGACTATCCATAAATGTCTTACATGATCATCTTTGTTCTTGAAGTACACAAGAATGTCGTCTATAAAGTCCACCACAAACTGATCTAGAAATGGCCTAAAGATCCTGTTCATAAGGTCCATAAATCCTGCCAGTGCATTAATCAAATTAAATGGCATCACAAGGAACTTATAGTGACCATATCTAGTCAAAAAAGCTATCTTATGTATGTCCACTTCCTTTACTCCCAACTAATAGTACTCAGATTTAAGGTCAATCTTAGAGAAGACACTCGCTCCTCTAAACTGGTCAAAAAGATCATTGATCCTTGGTAAGGATACTTGTTCTTCATTGTGACTTTGTTCAACTACCTATAGTCTACACAAAATCTCAAAGAACTATCTTTCTTCTTGACAAATAGGACCAGTGCTGCCTAAGGAGAAACACTCGATCTAATAAAACCTTTATCAAGGAGGTCTTGCAACTAAACCTTCAACTCTTTCAACTTTGCTAGAGCCATTTGATACGGAGCTATGCCTAGCATAACCTCAATCCTAAACTCTAACTCCCATTCTAGTGGCAAACCTGGAAACTCATCTTGAAAAACATCTTTGTACTCTACCACTACCAATTTCTCACTTGCTTCTGATACTTTCTTTTAGGCGTCAATCATATAAGTAAGATAGGCTTAACAACCCTTTTTGCATTAACCTTCTAGCTACAATTATTGACACTATGTTGCTTATGCAATTTGAACTTTCACCTCTTACTATCACTTCTGACCCATCACTATCTAACAATATGATCCTTTTCCTTGTGCAATCCACCATGGCATGATACATAAAAAACTAGTCCATGCCTAGGATAAGATCAAACTCATTGAATGCTAGTTCAATGAGATCTACTGCAAAAACATGTCCTTGTATTGACAAAGGATAGTTTCTATAAACTTTGTTCACTATGATATGCTGTCCAATTAGATTACTAACCATCATGTTGAAACCAAGGTCATTTGACTCTAACCCTCGGTCTAAAACCCGTGCTATACATATATAACTATATATGGATCCCAGGTCTATCAGTGCTAAAGTAGGTAAATCAAAGATATAAAACGTACCCACTATAACATCTATAGCCTCTGCCTCTTCATATGCTCTAATGGTGAACTACCTCACTGGAGCTTTACTCTCTGACTTGTCTCTCTAACTTGCTCCAGCTTTGTTCTCAATCTCTCTCTAGTTTCACCTCTATGATAAATCTTGTGGCCTCCTAAGATAATCTTTTAGGAGATGATCTCTATTACCATAACTCTAGTAAACATCCCGTAATGTCCTCTAACACACTCCCTTATGCATCCTATGACAAATCTCACACTTTGGTGTCGAAGCACTGCCTGCTTTAGGTCTAGAGACACCTAAAGCTTGTGTCTATCGCTTGAACTATGATCTAGATCCCTAGCCTAATCTCTAACTCTGCTTATACTTCCTATCCTACTGATTCTTGTACTATTGACTTTTCTACTTCTTGTCTGTGTTATACCTAGAACTACCATGTCCTTGGCTATATGACCACTTCTTGAAGCTATCTCGCTTCTATCTCAACTGCCCAATCATCTCTATTGTCTGACATGGATCCACTAAAGTTGGGAAGTCTTGGATCCTCATCTGGCTGACTTAGTACCTAATGTCCAAGTTTAGCCCCTTTTCAAACTTCTTGTACCTGTCCTCTTCTGTAGCAATAATTGCCTTAGCATAACAGCACAATTGTACAAACTCTTTCTTATAATCAGCTATGGTCTAATGCCCCTGCTTAAGATCTATGGATTCCTGGTACTTCTAGTCCAAGTAAAACTCTTAGATGTACTTCTTCTTAAACTCCCTCGTGAAAAACTCCGAGGTCAGATTCTTTACTGTTTGATGCTCTGTGATGGTTGATAGCATAAAGATGGCACATACTGTATACTCATTTGGAGGGCATCTGAGCTACTATATAATCATGACTATCAAGTCTAACCAATACTCTGCTTGACTAGAATCATCCTCCTCAACTCCTTTGAAGAACTCCATCCCATTCTTTAGCAGCTACTCTCTATAGGTTCTTTGAAATGCTTGCAACTCTTAGGGTGCAAGAGGTGGAACTACCTGTTGTACTATAGCAACTGTAGTAGTAGCAGCAGCTATCACCTATCTCACTGAATCCAGCATGGTCTCTAACCAGACTGGTGGGTCTTACTGCTCGAGCATGGCACATCCTGCATCACTAGGAGTCATGCTCACAAATTAAGCACCCCCTTGTGCTACTGTGGTAAAAGTATGGCTCTCTACCTTATCTTCCTCATCTCGGGTCGTACTGCGACTCATCTTTACACCTGAAAGCAAGAAAGATAGATTATAAGCCACCACATGTAAAGTATAATGATGTAAACATTTTATACACTATAGTACTATTGTATAACAAATAAGTCTAGAGGAAAGCCTAAATCAGAGCTCTGACACCACTTAAATGTGATGCCTGCCACCCATTCATACACCAGACCGAATAACAGACATGTACAATGCATAACAGTGTCTAAAATATGTATATAAAAACCCTTTCCAGCTAAAATTTTTTATTACCTATCACATTTTAAAACTCAAGAAGATGTAAAAATGTGAAAATAGTTTTGGCACATAATATGAGGTCACTGGTGGGGTTATTGTGTTGGAATTTTGGCAACATAATAATTGTATCAGGACACTTTTCCAAATAGTACCTAATTTGAAAACACTTCTATAATCATGGTATAACAATTTCTCAACCACTTAGGTCATCCTGACCCTCCAAACTCATCAAAATGACATATCACATAAAATGGAGCCTCAGGCTCATCAAAACATTATATAAAAATTCAATGGGGCTTCAAGCACCCTCAACAGCACTCATCACATGCAGAAGTAATAAATATCATACACTTCATGCAATGGAATTCAAATCATTGTATTAAAGGTTTACAAAACCATATAACACCTAAAGTTACAAAACCAAACTAGTTTACACAGATTAGGCCCAATCCCTTTATTGGATCACAAGAGTGCTATAAATTCTATTACACCATTACACATTTACAAAAGAAACAAAATATACCCTAAGGGCAATTCTTTGTGTCTCCTATGGTGTAGAGGCTTTGACTCTAATCTATACTTTCCTTCAACCTACATATTGCAAAGACAAACAATGCGCTAAGCATAAAGCTTAGTGGTGTAATCACTTTAACATGCATACTTATATTTAAACAAATATGCATTAAACATGCATTAGCAATAGACATTATGCTAAAATTAACTTACATGTCACATAACATGCATTAATCACATGATATAACATATACATATTCCTATACAGTGTAGAGTAAGCAACAAGCTTAAGGACATGATCATCACACACATCTTCAACATAACTCATTATTATCACATAGTTAACATAACCATCTACATGATATAACTCACATATGTATTTTACAATGTACGCACAACCTATAAGCACATAAAATGTATCCATAAGTCATACTTTATATACATGCTAGGAAAATAAGACCATATGCCAAGTTATATTACTTCATTATTAACCATGATTGTTATTAGTTTAATTAATGCCTATATTATGAAGACAAATATCCAAGATTGGATAACAGATACACAATATCATGCTCAAAAGCTCACAATATCATGCTCGAAGGCTCATAGTATCATGCCCAAAGGCTAGTGCTCATTAGCACAATAAAGTTACCCGTAGGTCTCATACTTGAAGGTGCGCTAGTAGCTACTAATATCCTAGTTGATCAATCAACCTATCCAAACTGGTTTGTCTAGTGGTATAGGCATAAGTAAACTAATCATATTCTACCATTTTAGTCATTATTAATAAAGATAGTAATTATTGTTTATTTTAACATATGTCTCACGAGTTCATACTTATTATTGTGTACACATATCACATAGGCTAATAGCATATAGCAAGGACTGTAACTCACATCCATGTCATGTATCATGAAAATGAGTTATGTAGCCAACTTAGACTTATATACACACATACACACTAACATATACATTACCCTCGCATTCATGCCATACTCAAGTATAATCAACCATTACTCACTCAAGTGCATAACTCGGGTTTCATGAATGAACAATTTAAGCATATGGCCACATTTTAGGCAAAACCGCTTATCAAGACTCATTATGGCATTACACGGCATAACCCCATCACACAGCTAAAGCACATGTTATCATATCTTCACACTTTATAAGCTTGCATTTAGATTATCAACTTCTCAATATAGCATGATTTACCCACTTAGCATATCATACGCGACTTATATAACCACTATGAAACACATATGAGTGTAACACTTATAAGTTATATCTAATCACTATCTATAGCATTCATATATGTATTACAATGCATATATCATGTACGTTTGGCATTTATCCATCTCGTTTACAATATGGTCACATCACAACAAAAATGGCATTTACCGGTATTATGTTTTATATAGCATATATCATGTGCACATAGCATTTCACTTGTCCAAGTGGCATTTGACCATCCTCAAAGTCCCATACATGCACATGAATCTCCGCACAACCTTAATTATGCCATTAGCATTTCATAACCTATGTATGTATTCATGATGCCTTACATATAGCATAAACACACATATATGCACATACACCTTCTCAAGGCTATTCGGCCTCCACATATGCACACACATAGCATGTATTAACTCATACTTGACATACATTACACAATTTAACATCCCAACTATTTTTATTGCATTAAATCCTATTAATTGCTTTAAAGGCAAAATTTACATATTATCTCAAATTTATACATAAACATTTATTCATGCATTTTAAACATATTAACATGATTACACATACTTAATAATGTCATGTGGTATGCTCGAAGCCATCTCATGCCTTTTCTTTGCCTCGAGAATCATGGATTGACATTTTGCCTACGAGTTCAAACGATCAAGATTTAGCAAAAATCATATAAAATCACACGGGCTCTGAAAAATCAAAATGAGGACATTAAATGACTCTTGGGCATGTAACAAACATGGGAAAAATGTCAAAAATTGAAAATTCTTGCACAAATGAAAATGGTCACTATTCACCTCAGGTTTCTTTACGCGATTTCTCTCGAACTGCTCCGCCAAATTAGGTGATTTTGGTGTCTATGGAAAGCTCTCAACATGAGCTTTCCATTTATTAGAATCGTTAGAGGTGGATGGTG
>CANXYI010695276.1:0-10491 GCA_948208565.1 Hura crepitans
CCAATAAGCAGCCAAGGTGAGTTTTCATGTTACTCCTTCAAATTTTCTTGGTTGTTCTTAGCTGGAAATGCCTCCTAGTGATGCCTAACTTTTGTGGGGACATGCATAGCCTTTGGTTGAGGTGAATTAGAGCAAGAAAGAGCTTGAATAATGGGGAGAAAGTGATCATGAGGGCTGGAAATGAAGGTAGGCAACCTTAAAATGGTGGTAATTTCATCTACAAGTGAGTGAGGTAAGTGAATTCCACCATTCACTTCATGCCTTTTAATTTTAGTAGCTTTTCTTATGAACTAAGGGTGATTTGAATGCATGAAATTGCTTGGTAAGGTGTTTTCTTGGAAGAATTTTAGTGTATGGCATGTAGTAGTATGAATTACATGGTTGATACATGAAAGGAATTAATATATATATGTTGATTGTGAGGTTGGCCAAAAAGCGTATAAGTAGAATAAAGTATGTTTATGATGCTTAAGGTATAGATTGAGGGCTATAACATGGATGTGTAGTGGTATTCTTTATGAATTAGTGGAAATATGCATAATTGCCATGAGTGGCAAGTATGGCTAAGAGCTTGATTATGAATGTGAATGTGTGTGTGTGGCTTGCTCAGTGTGGTCATAGGTGGTTTTTAGGGCTAGAAATGCATATCCCTTAGACCCATAATGCATGAGCAACTGACTTGGCATGTAATGAGTTGAATGATGGATGAATGCATGGAAAGTTAAGGGTGGCTGAAGCATGTGATGGGCTTTTGCTACCTTAAATGGAATGGAAGTGAGAAAGTATATATGTAAGTATACTTGTACTATGGATTAATGGATGATGGTGTGTTGAACCTCATAAGAATACAAAAGTAGGGCCTTTGACTAGTTGTACCCAAAAGCTAACTCATTGAAAATGACATGAAAAATCAAATAATAAGTAGCCCATGTTAAGTGTAGTTAAGTATGAGCTTGAAAGCATGAATAACTTAATTATTATTGGCATAAATGTAGTTAGTGTATACCTTAAAATGGAATAAAATCTAGTCAAGAAATGACATGAAACATAAGTTAAAAAAGACCTTAAAAATAGACTAGTAATCAAGGATAAAAGGTGACTTGGTATTGTATGTAAAGGCTATGGTTGGTGAAAACACAATGTGCTTAAATTGAGTACCTAAAATGGCTAGTATAATGTGATCTTTTGCAATGGCATTTGTGCCTATATTTTGGCCTTGCAAATGTCCTATGACTTGTTGGCTTAGAGCCTATGAGCTTAATGTGAATAGTGTTGAAAATTGCACTGAAAAATTAGGTGAAATGGCCTTAAAAAGGCTAAATGGAACCTTACCGCATGACCTATAATTGTCTTAAAATGACCATTACTTGAACTAATAAATCCCTAGACAGTAAATAACCTATAATTATGATATACGAATGGAATTAAATCTAGCATAATATATGCTAATTATTGGCAATTATACCCTTGAATATATTTTTTAATAATTCACCCAGTACATCCTATTTATGGCCATACCAGACCAAGCTCATTTCCAACTGTGCTGATAAAATTATAACTATCTATTTTTGTGTTTATAATATTATAAAAAGTTAATCATTAAAGAAATGGGCATAGATTGAAGTTGAACGGCCCACTAGATAGACACCCACTTGATGGGTTAACTGGTAAACTTAGGGATCCTTAGCAGCTGCTACACTATCTATTTTTCAGACAGGGCACTATACTAGTCTATTGGATAGACAACTTTCTATCCTTGTCACCTAATGCTAGATTTGATATTACCGGTGCAGTGGCGTAAGTCCCTGTGGGCCACTACACTAGTCTGTTGGATAGACCATTTTACTAGGTAGACATAGCCATTTCATAACTGATCATTGATATATGATGTCGGTGCAGTGGCATAAGACCTTAAGGGCCACTATACTAGTCTATTGGACAGACCAATTTGTTGGGTAGACAACTCCTTGTTATTTGCACCTTTGGTGCTAGAATTCAATTGAGCCAGTGCACCGGCATAGGTCTAAAATAGGGACCACTGCATTAGTTTATTTCTCCCTTTAGATGTAGTGTCTGTTAAGATTGTCTCCTGAGATAGACCAACTAAAGTAATTATATAAGATGAATGAAATTTGCATATGACTGAAATATAACACAAGGGCATTTTGGTAATTTTCCACTAATAAGGCTTAAAGGCTTAAAAAGGTATAATTTATACATGTAATAGTTAATAATGATCTTAAAACATAATGTACATGAATTATAGTGACTAACTAGATTAACTATAGACTGAAACACTCTAGGGATAAAACAATAATTTGGCATGCTAGTATTCTAAGTTGAACTTAGATGACGGAACAGGATAAGAATAAAGGTTTTATGCATGGATAGTATGTGGACATGTTTTAAATGTTTGAATTCACCAATGAGTATTTTTATACTTAGCATACCTATTTCATTGCATAGGTACCAAGATTAAGGATGTCACCTTGCAAAGCATGCAGTAGAGTTCAGAAGTCATTTTATAGAGGTTGATCTAGTATAATTATATAGCTTCTACACTCTATGTACTTAGGTGGTTAAAATGGGTTTGTTGTGTATAAGGGACACATATTAGTAATTGTATATATATATAGACAGACTATGTTGTAGCTCAATAATAGTTAATCCTTGTTGTGATGTATGCCTTATGAGATTGCTTGTGAGCTTGAGACTCTTTGTGCTTTTATTGTGACCTGAGACTTGTGATTGCTGTGTGATAGATGAGGTTGATAGGATGATGTCTAGGGAACTAGAAAGATCCAAGAGATGTAATATATGATATAGAAGTGTTTACATGTAGAGTAGAATTTTGGGATAGTGACCCAGGCAACTGTTATGCTGCCAGCATTTTTTAGAAAATACTAGATTGTGTTAAAATCCTTCTGTAATAGCCTGAACATGATAATATGAATCTATATGGACTATAGGAATAGTTAAAACTATATTGGGAGTCAAATAGAATTACCTAATGCAATATAAGTAAAAGTTAAAGGAATGATCATAAGAGAAGTAAAATGGGTGACTTGGCGGGAAGTGCGTCGCTAATTAGGTTTCTTCGAAAATCCAATAGGGGGTGTCACAATATATGTACATGATCATACACTAACATGCTTTCATTTTCACATACAACATCACTACCATAATGTCATCTTTTATAATGCCCATACACTAAAGCTCCAAGGATAGTACCCCGAGACCTATGAAGTGTGCTTAGAGTGCTGAGTTACCTACACAAGGCTTGAGGTAGGGTACACTATCCATTAAACTTTACGAGGCTCAAAAAGGATGAAAATGACCTAGATTAAAAATTTAGCAGAACTAATAAATTATTTCGGGCTATAATCTAATGGGCCGTAGGCTTAAATTGAGTCAAGCCAAGAATGACCTTGGATGAGCCTAAACAGACATGAAAATACCATACCTTGAAGGTTAAAAATTGTAACAAGGCCAATAGAGAAGGAATTTTAATTTTTCAAGGTTATTTTAGAATTTTTTAGTATTTCGGTAAAATTACGATTTTTTGCAATTTTTTGCTAGCCTATCTCTCGAAGGAATTTGGTCACAAAATTTTGTGTGCCCCTAAATGAGGCTATTCAAGGAATTTAGAAATAAACATGATGATTTTTGGCAATCCAGGTGAATTTTTAAAATTCCTCAAAATTCTATCGAAAAATTAAGATTCTCAAAATTTTGGTTTGCCTACTTCCCAAAGGAATTTTACTGTGAAATTTTACAAGCATCTATTTAGGACTAAATGAGGATTTTTGGAACAAATATTGCAATTTTTTTATGATTGAGTAGTTTTTAAAAATTTTCTGAAGTTGGCAGCCCTTATTACCAAGAAATTGAGTTTCGGGGCACTCGGGGGCTATGGCTTAGGACCTGAGGCACCCCTGCACTAGAAAACATAGACTTGACACTTGTCTTTAGGCCCCACATCAATCACTACCTCAACACACCCCTACTTTTCTTTCTTTTCTTCCTTTCTCTTCCATTTTGCTAGTCACATTTTTCTCCAGCTTTCTTCTTCCCTTTCATGGCTGTTCCAACCTTGTATTCTCCTCCAATTGCTACCAAGAGATAGCCCTTCAAAAGATAAATTCATTTTTAAGGATAATGGAGTGCAAAAATTGCCCAAGAACTCACAAGAAAATAAGAAAGATGTAATAGAGTCTATGGGCAGCATAAGATTTAAATACTAGAGCAATTTATTTCTTTGATTTTTATTATTTTTCTTAGAGGATTTCTCTTCCCTAAACATGCCTACATGCCTTAAAATTTTAATTAGTGTGTGTGTGCAATTTTTGTCATATTTTTGGAGGAGAAAATGTAAGGGACATCAAAGGTAGATTCTCAAGCTTAAAGTTAAAGGAAAAGGGTGTTACAGGGGAGCTTTGGGCTAGCACAAGGTGTTAAGAAGCTTAGTTTCCTTAATGGGTATGTGAATTTAGTAAATTCTAGCATTCCTTACTCCTTTATTTTGAGAGGTTTAGTGGCTTTATGGCATTAAATTAAGGCTTGTAATGAATAATACACACACTAATTTTTTCATGTAAGTAACGATGCTAATTTCATATGGTAATTGATGTTGTTACATGGAACCGTGAGGTAGGAGGGTGTGTTGATTTCATGAAAAAAATAAATTAGGAGGAGAAGTGGCGTGTATGTCATGTGCTCATATGAATTTAGTGTGTGTATGGTGCAAAAGATAGGATTATGGTTGAATAATATGTATGGCTATGAAGTATAAGAGGTTGTGTTAGAATGGAAGGCAAGGATTTTGCCTTATGTGTAAAATATATGATGTTATATAACTAATATGCATGATTATAATAGGTTGTAAGTGTGTATAATGAGAAAAAAATAAATTAAGATATTTAATTTAGCTTAGTCGAAAGGTAAAGGCCTAATTTAGGTTGTGTACATTATGCCTATAATGAGTGAACCATAATGAAAATGGGATATTGACATGGTAAAGTACATATAAGTGGTGAACATAAAGAAATAATATATGTGCATATGTGTGACATGTAAGGCTGAGACATATATACGTGTACACTGGTATAAAATATATGGTATGGGGTGCATGTATGTGTGCCTATGCTCAAATAATAAAATATGGCTAGTATGAAATAACAAAATATGGCTAGTATGTAATAATAAAATATGGCTAATATGTATGTCAATTTATGGATGAAGGAATGGACATGGGATATATACAAGTATCTTCTTGTTAGAATGATAAAATGTGACATATGTGTGCGACAAATTAATGAAAATGCATGAATATGGTTATAAGTTAAATGTGGCTGAGAGGTGCTTGGTTGGTAAGGCATATGTGTGATGTGCGAGGCTTGTGATATTGGGTAGTTAATGGCATGTTAGGAATGGGATGATATGCATGCGTGATGGAATTGACAAAAACAAGTGAATTATTGAGAGGTTGGGTTATGGTCGTCACATGTGTATGTTTTAGTATGACTTTATTGGCATGACATGTAGTATGTGTACATGTATATATGCTTGTAGCATTGTAAAATGTGTGTGAAATGACATGGCACGTTAAGCATGAAATAGTGAACATGACCTTATAATGGAAATAGGTACACATATGTGAGTTATATGGCATGAAAATTGTTAAATAATAGTAAGAAAACCTATGTTAAATTGAGCTAGAATGTGGTTTGAAATTGCTAGAATTTAAGTGACTAAATTAGCCTAGAAAGAATTAAAAAAATGGCATGGAATTGAACTAAAAATTTGTGACCTTTTGTACATTTTTTTGAATGGAATTTGAGGCTACATTAAGGGTACCTTGAAAGCTATAAGTAGACTTGGCTTCGGGCCTATGCTTATATGTGATGTTGCTTAAAAATGGTAGGGAAAAAATGGCTAGAACAAGGATAATATAAGGCCTATAAATATGTACATAAATAATAGAAATGACTTATAACTGTCCTATAAAAAGGCTAGAATGGACTTAGCTTGGAAATGATTCACAAATTGCATGTAATAAAGCCTTCATTAATGGAATAAAATAGACTTAATTATGCCTATGGAATTATAGTAAATTGACCATAGAAAACATACCCATAACTATCCGATAAGACCAAAATGGACCTGTAACTATCCTAGTCAAAATTTGACTATGGAAATAAATTCCTAACTGACTGTTAAACATTTTAAAACATTATAAAATGATTATCACTAAACAAATGGATGTAAAATAAAGTCAAATGGCCCATTAGTTAGACACCCACTAGGTGGGTAGACCAGTCAACTTAGGGATTAGCAGCTGCCAAAATGTCCGATTATCATACAAGGTCAGCATAGCGGACGAGGTTCATATTTGAGCCACTATGCTAGTCTACTAGATAGGTGCCTCTTTTCCATTATTGAATATCAGACTAGGCCGATGTAGTGGCTGAGGTTTATTATTGAGCCACTACACTATTCTATGGGGCAAACACTCTTTGTTACTAGCACTATTGATTGTATATTGAGCTATGTTAGTGCAGTGGCGAAGGTCCCCATAGGGGCCACTGCACTAGTCTACTAGGTAGACCAGGATAGATTATTTGACATGATTAGTATTTTTGCCCTTTGGGAGGTTCTTATGAACTTATTCCTATAGGCTATAGGCCGGTGCAATGGTCGAGATCTAAAATGTATACCATTGCACACCTTTCAATTCCCTTTTATTCCAGTGTCTATAAGTGTAGTCTGCCTAATAGGGCCTATTTAATAATTTGAGTAATGCACCTAGAAATAATAGAATGATTGAATAAATTTTTGAAATAAAATGAATAAAATTATCCCAGTGGCATTTTGGTAAATTTGAGGGACATGTGACATAGTATCTGAATGGTATTAATAATTTGTCATGTTACTCACACAATAAACCTAGACCATTATTTTATGACTTGCATGTGTCTAGCATAACTGTATTAACCTAGCTGATGAAATATATGTTTAATGAAATAATATTGCATTTTTTAAGGGACCTATATACTTAAATCCTTTATTGCTAGTGTATTAAAGCATATGTGTGCTTGCATAAGGCATGCTTTAATTTATTAAATTCACCATTGAGTTTTACACTCAGTGCACTAGTCTTTTAGAGCACAAGTAAGCAAAAACAGCAATCAAGCCTTGTTGTATGTGTAGTGTAGCTACGGAGACATTAAGGGTCTAAGTTTTATAGGTGTTTTTATGTATATAGTAAGCACTCATGTAAAAACTATAGGTTATGTGTCCAACATGCTTAGAACTATTAAAGTCTATAAGCTTAAGGAAATTAGTTATAAATAAATGAGTGTTTAGATTGTCTTAGGCTGTGTTTTGGGTTTTTTTTATAGCTATAGGCCTGAAACCCTATATGTTTGATTTTGACATATATTTTATGTCATGTTGTTGATTAGGGGACTAGAGGGTCTAGGTGGAGGTTATGAGTTATTATATATAGAATTTTTTTTAACAGGTGTTGGAAAATTTTTGTTATACTAGTCGAGTAGCTATTATGCTGCCTAATTCTTTTGAGACCTATAAAGGCTTTGTCTGAGTCTATCGAACCATGAATTCATGTGTATAAGGATTAGACTAGACATCTAGGCCATATCTGATAGAGTTTTGGAAGAGTCCATAAGTGTTAAAGAGTTTTCTCTTAGAGCAATTTTAGGATAGGTGACCTATTGGAAAGTGCATCACCTGTCAGGTTCTTCGGGAATCTAGTAGGGGGTGTCACATTTAGTGGTATCAAAGCATAAGTTTCTTGTTCCTAGGTATCTTACATGAGTGCCCGTGTCTAAGATTGATTTCCTCAAACTACTACACTGCAATGAGGCTGATAGGTGATGGTTTTTCTATAGTAATCAGACTAAGTGAGCAGACCCTACTAGAGTAGTAAAGGGAAGTAATGGTCATGCCATAAAGTTTTATAAGAAACAACTGAGTCGAGTGGTGCTGTAAATCAGGTACTGCCGTAGGCACAATACAAAAATTTAGATAGACACCATCAGTGCTATTATCACAAATTAGGAAGTTGTTAAGATATGCGATGACATTAGTGATAGGGGTCTGTGTTATGGGAGAAGTAAATGTAAGAAAGAAATGGACCCTCCTAGAAAGGGAGGCAATATACAGTAAGTAAGACTAGTTCAAGACCCAGTGCTAGAGAAAGGCCATGAGAGGCCAAACTCCATGAGGGCATGGGGCACACTGACTTTTTTTCCACTAGCCTCAGGGTTACAGCAGCAGTGACTAGAAATAATTCCCTAAACTCTAGCATTTGAACTAAAAGGCATTGAGGAAATGTAGTTAGACAACAGTAGTGGAATATTTCCTTTATAGGGCCAAAAACTATTAAAGAAGAAATTTCTCTAGAGCCAGATAAGAAGGGCTATCAATATCTTGATATTATCGGTTAGTAAAAAAACACCCCCTAGTTGTGACACTTGTACCAGGACACCTTGGGGTTGGTATTGGCAAGTAAGAAAGGGCAGATGTTTTAGTTGTAGGTCCAAAAACCACCATAGACAAAAGTGTCTCTAAAGACTAGTAGAGGATGCTCATATATAGGTATTTATAGTAGTACCACAAAATAGGGGTGTGGAGATAGGCCAAAAGAAACCATGTAACAATAACCTCTTAATTAGGTATGTGGCAAGAACGGAAGCCTATATTGCAATTAGACAATAAGCTCATAAGACTCACAAAGGCAAAGATGCTCTAGAGGCTATTAATGGTATGTTGTATTAAATTGATGTCCCAACATGGTATTAGATAGGAGAGTTATACATTTTTTATGCTTGTGTTATACTAGCACATGATTAGGGGACTAAAACTTGAATGAGTAAGGTTACAAATGTGAGTTGGAAATTTGTTGACCAGATTATGGCAGTATATTGAAGGCATGCACCTTGATAATAAATGAATTACATGTGATTGTTTTTGTTAATTTTATTGAAATATTCTTTTCTGAGGTGGATATTACCCTTGAGAATAAATGGGTTATATGGATATTAACCAATAGTTGATCATAACTCTAGAAAATTAACCCTTTAAACTATGAAGGGATAACAAATGATGGTTGTAAATGAGAGAAGTTTTTGAAAAGTCTCATCTTAGTTGATAAGAAAGAGAAATCACTTATAAAAAGCGATAAGTTTATTTGATACATATTTTTAACATTAGAATTTTCATCTCTTGTCTTAGGTAGACTTTAATTATGTTTGTTCATATATGTTTTTAAGAAGTTGCCAAGATTGCCTCTTTAAGAAAACTTGGCTTCTGAACTAAAGTGTATTCTTATATTTCTTCTGCACCTATGATTCCCTATGGAATGGCACCTACAAAATTAAAAGGATTAAAAGTACAGTTGCAGGGAATGGTACATAAAGGTTTGTTAGACTCAGGGTATCACTTTGGGGAGCCCTATGTTATTTGTAAAGGAAGAAGACGGACTATCCTGGCTATATATTTAGTGTGGATGATTGAATAAATAATTATGAAACCAAATACCATTCACTGGGAAGTTATGATTTCTATGATTAACTAGAGGTGCTGGTATATTTCCTTCTAACTAGTCTGAGATTAAGATACTACTAGTAGAGGAGTAAAAAGGCTAACGTCCTTAAAACTACTTTCAAAATCTAACACAAGAGTTATGAGTCCAGTGATGTCATTTGAGCTCATTGATACCTCAATAGTCTGTATGAACTTAATGAATAAAATGTTATAGGCCTTAGGAGAGAGAAAAATATAGGGCTTAGATAAATAAGGTTAATAAAGGAAAATCTAGCTATAAGAGACATGTACTTTAAAGGATAGT
This sequence comes from Hura crepitans, assembly GCA_948208565.1. Classification (NCBI taxonomy): domain Eukaryota; kingdom Viridiplantae; phylum Streptophyta; class Magnoliopsida; order Malpighiales; family Euphorbiaceae; genus Hura; species Hura crepitans. The sequence continues at coordinate 9,872 of CANXYI010695276.1, forward strand.
TGAGAATACTAGTATTGTATACTTGGGAAGTGAAATAGGGGAATTTAAGACATTGGGTAAGATTAGCATAAGTGCATATAGCAAGAGAAATATAAGTAGATTGAGGTCATAGAGATAACTATCAAGGTCCCTACAGAAGAGGGCTACTTTCTTTCTTTGATTGCATCCATTATCGAGCTCGAGCATTACATTTTGACATAAATTACATATTGGCATTGATATTGTCTCACCATTTGTTGCATGATAACTTTCTATTATGGCATATACCCCACACAATTGAGCATGGCATGTTGATAGCCCAACTATGAAGGGACTTGATAGGAGTCAAATAATAAGAAGAGATAGAGAAAGAAACTAATGTCACTAGATATGGACAAATAAGAAAGGACTAAGAGAGGTAAATTGAATACCCCATGAGGCAATACAAGAATTAATGGTAATTAAGTGGCATAATGACATAATATCATGAGAAAAGAAAACTAATCTATTGGGTGAGCCCTAAGAGGGAAAGATTGTTAGATTTAAATAGAGTAAAGGTGGATATATATATATATATATATATATATATATATATATATATATATATATATATATATATATATATATATATATATAAAAAC
>CANXYI010695478.1:0-11209 GCA_948208565.1 Hura crepitans
TATATATATATATATATATATAATTGGATAAATATTTTGAATGTATAATATACATTTTATAATAATAATAATGATATAAAATATTTATTATAAAATTAATATTAAAAATAAATAAATGAAATTAAATAGATAAAAAATAAAGAAAAACAAGCAAAGTAGGTGGAGGAGTTGAACCTGTAACCACTTTACATTTCTTAAAATATTGTAACCATTTGTCCAAATTGGTAGTTGTTAGAATTTGACCTTTTTCTTTTTCCTTTTAACCTTTTTATATTGAATAAGGCTGATTTAATTTGAAATTATTGGATTTTTTTCTTTCAAATAAAATGTTTGGGTAAAAATTGAGTTTTCTCGATTCATTTAGTCCAATTTTTTACTAGTTTAAATCGGTTCTATCCGATTTTTATCATCAAATTAGATCGAATTATTTGTCGGTTCCCAGTTTAATCGGTCTGATTTTTGAAGCACTAGTATTTTTCAACTCTGATTGGATGGCGACTCCTACCTTATAGTGCCCAACTCGCTCTTTCTAGGCTAATCGAACATGAATGACTTAAGATTCCTTCAATTTTCTTCTTGTCTTTCGAGACATGAGATGTGAGATTTAGGTTGGGTCTTTGGTTGTTTTAGTTTGATCGACCTTACAAATAAAGGGACACAAATAGTGGTGACTCCACTGGGGACACCATGAGACCATGCTCTAAATGTACCTCAAATTAATATAGAATTTTGTGTTTTGAATTTATTATATTATCTTTTTTAAAGCTGAATTATATACTTAACCCTTACAATAAGTTAGGCGTCCTTTTTTACACTGATGTCATTTTGAAGCATAAATCCATTTTCATTCAATTTAAGAGATTGTTAAAGGTGGCATCAAATCCAAGCCTCATATCTATAAGGTATATGAAATGGTGAACCAATCAATTGTATATGCATGATGAGACAAACCCGCTATGGAGGGACCATGCTTAGATGATCATAACTTACGCAAGGTTACCATGAGCCCATGTAATGACCAATACCAACTTCCCCTAGGTTCCTAGTTAATGATGTATTGTATGTTATATGGGCCAATATAAGTGAAATATAGCTTAGTCATCTCGAAATGTTGTTGAACCTATTAGGCCTTTTTTAAACTGGAATGGGCTAAACCCCGCATTTTGGTTTGATTAAACATATCCAACATATATGGGCCAGATATTTTGCATGCATTCTTTTAAATATAAGAGAAACAATGTTCAGCTATCTGTTGTTCATTATTCAAATTTGTTAGAGCCCTTAATGTCCTACAAGTAAGCCCTCCTAGGAAAAAGCACATTGACCTCATGTGTGGGAAGTGATAAAGGTGGCAGGCTCTTGCTTGTGTTTGTTGTTGTACATGGTAACATGCATATGCATTCCATGCATCCTCGTGCATTTTTGCATTTCATTCATCATCTCTAACCCTCTATTTTGTAGCCATTATAGATCCTTGAGCCACCTAGGTACGTGTGTCAAACAGAAGAATAACCAAACAAGAACTCATCCCTACCACTCGTAATCTAACAGACATGGCAAGACAAGGAGAAAGCAATTCCTCTGCTCAGGACTTTGAAACCAGAATGGACCAAAAATTTGAGAAATTTGATAGAAAAATGATATCTATGATTTCAAGGGCAATAACTGGGATTGCTCCTACATCTGGTTCACCACCACCTACTGAAGCAATTGTAGCCACGCCTGCTGGAAAAACCACTACTGCTTCTGGGGGAATTGGCACTAAGAAAGAAACTAAAGGTTCAAGGGAGAAGGACAAAAAGGCTGAGTTCTTTGACCTAGAATTTGATTTCTATGAAGACTATAAGGATAGAGCTGGGAGGAACACTGTACCCTAAAAAGTTGAGAATGCTGCCATGAAGAAACTATAAAAAAAGATAGAGGCGATGGTTAGGCTTATTACATGGGTAAGGGCTTAGATCCTGATGAACTCACCCTAGAATCTGAGGAATTACTACCCTTCAAGTTCAAGATGCCGGAGCTACCTAACTTCAATGGGACAACCGATCTAAGGGCCCATGTTCAGTAGTATGCTACAGTTATGCAGGGTATAGAACTTAACACGAAGTAGAAAATAGCCTATTTCAACCTAACACTATAAGGGAAAGCAATTAACTAGTACCATAGGCTAAAAAAGAAAGTTAAAAAAGATTAGGGCAAGATCATTGAGAATTTTATCAGCTAATATGACTGCAACACCCATATAGAGGTTACAATAAAAGACCTCGAATTGCTTAAGCAATAGCCTAATGAGACCTTCATAGAGTACCTGACAAGATAAAGGTCAAGGGTTTTAGAAATGAGGAGAAAGATAAAAACATCGAATCAGATTCACATTTTTATCAAGAATGTGAGCCTATATTGAAGGATAGGTTAAAAGCAAAAGTGCTCAAAGACTAGGAATCACTGAAGGATATAGCAATTGATTTGGAAGACGAGCACATTGAGCAAAAGAAAAACTCAGCAGGGTTTAACAATAGAAAAAAAATGAATACTAGGGGCATAAGTGGAACAAGTTTCAATAGGACTGGTAAAACTACCGAAGTGTGTACTGTGACAAGATACTATTCAAATCTAGGCAAACTATTGTCTTGGTGCCTGAAATAATTCCAAAAATAAAGGAAACTTTAACCTTTTCCATCTAGACCTATTAGAAATAAGGGCAAGCCCTATCACACATCGAACTTATACTGCCAGTATCATTAACACACAACCATGACATAGATAACTGCAGCACTTTAAAGGATAGAATTCAAGATTTGATTGATTCAAGATAAATCCCTAATCCAGAGAAAAGGTAAAAAGGTCAGGGTGCCTACTCTACTGTTCCCCCACCTATCAACATGATCAATTTAGGATTGTCAGAATGGTATGTGTTGTAGGACTTTTACAAAAATGACTATCTAGCAGTAAAGAGAAAGGCATAATCAAGTCAGGGTTTGGTTTATTTGACAGCTATATGGGCTATTGCCAGTGAAAGTGAGCCAGAGGAATAGGTTCAGGACTTATGGTTTGAGTCAGATTTTGAGCAAAAGTCAATTGAAGAAACAAAGGCTAATATAGTAACCCAAAGTGGTTAGGTATACCGAAGGTAGAAAAAGAGCTGATACCCCGATAGAAAAAGAAAAAGATACAGTGATGAAGCAGTTAAAGAAAACTCTCGCACAGATTTCAATCTGGGATCTATTGCGTCAATCCCTCACACATCGACGAAAGGTAGTAAAAGCCTTATATGTTGTAATGGTTTTAACTACCATATCACCATCTAAACTGGTGGCAATGCTAAATAGGGAAGAAAAAGCAGTAGTCAATTTTTTAGTTGCAGATCTTCCATCAGAGAGGCATCATCACAACCTTCCTTTTATATAAAAGCTGAAGTTAACGGCAAGCACACAATGTGTGTAATGGTTGATGATGGGTCATCGATCAATGTGTGCCCACTCAAAGCAATAACTGCATATGGGATTGAGGATTTGATGATCTCTCAGTCCAAGCTTGCCATTATGGTTTATGATAATACTAAGAGACAATCGTACAAGACTTTCAAAGTTAAGGTTAAAACAAGGGTGATCATAGATGATGTGGAGTTTGTAGTGCTTGACATCTCTACAAATTTCTCCTTTCTTTTAAGAAGGTCATGGTTCCATAAGTTGGGAGAGGTTTCATCAATATTGCATCAGTTGATAAAAATCCACCATGATGGTGATATAGTGACAATAAGGGCTGCGAGGGAGAACTAGGTTTCAATGCTTGAGATAGCCAACCAGCCTTTCAATGGTTTCTACATAGATGGGATCTTTTCTAAAGAGAAAGAGGATGATCCCAAAGAGGTAAATATGCTTAAAAAAATGAACTATTTACCTAGAGCTAGTTTGGGACATGATTCAAATGGTTTGATCTCAGCCATTCAGTTGAAAGGATAGATGGATCAAAAAGGGTTAGGATACATAATAAAAACTTCAAAGCCAAAGAAGGTGAGAAAAAGTATCCCACTATTGGAAGAAACTTTGTTTGAACTAAAGGAAATATTAATTATTACAGAGAGTCAGAGCCGATTATCATTAAACGGAAGGTCATGTTTAGCTTTGAGATCTTCAATGATGTGTTTGACTAGGCTACAAGAAAAATCAGGGCCACTTCTAGTTTCTGGGATGAAATGGTCATGACTAATCCGGGCAATCTAGAGATTGAGACCAAGGAAGAAATTTTGACTACTGCCATGCTTCAAGACAAGGGGAAGAAGAAGACTCCTCATAAGACTTTTTTGAAATTCTATATGTACCAGAACTTTTTGATGATAATGTCTCTAAATCTTTTGTTAATAAGATGAATGATTTTGCTTATTTTTGTGATGTTTCATCTAATTGCATTATACATAATGATAATCATGACATGTTTGACATTAATTCAATCAATACTACCTCGTTTAATTTTGGTACTAATGAAAACCCTAAAGAGATCTTAATTGCATATGATATAACTCCTGAAAATAGGACAAAATTTGAGAGAATATTAAAAAAATATGAAAAAGTCTTTGCTTTGACCTATGAAGACATGCCCGGGGTGGACATAGAGATAGTTGAATATGCCATTTACACATGCCCAGAAGCAAAGCCGATAAAAGAGAAGATGAGGAGAATGAGATTGGAATGGGCAGAAAAGATAAAAGAAGAGGAACACAAAACAGATCAAAGACAAATTCTTAGAAGAAGTACAGTATCCGACCTGGTTAGCCAATGTGGTACCTATCACTAAGAAAGATGGCAAAGTGAGGATGTGTATAGATTATAGGGATCTAAATAAGGCCTACCCAAAAGATCACTTTTTGTTATTGCACATAGATGTTCTGGTTAACAGTGCAGAAATGTGTAAAATGTATAGTTTTATCGATAGGTATGCCGATTACAATCAGATTCTAAACAGAATAGTAGACAAGATAAAAATTGCCTTCATCACAAAATAGGGAATCTTCTACTATAGGGTCATACCTTTTGGGTTGAAGAATATTGGAGCTACCTATCAGATAATGACCACTAATATTTTGGATGACCTAATTCACAAAGAAGTGGAAGTATATATGGATGACATGATAATCAAATCTGCTATAAGAGAAGGGCATTTTGAGGTACTGGAGAAGTTCTTTCAACAGATTGATAAGTATAATCTACATTTGAATCCTAAGAAATATGTCTTTAGAGTAACTTCAGGAAAGCTCTTAGGGCATGTAGTGAGTTAGATAGGGATTACAGTAGACCTTAAAAAAGTCAAAGCTATTAAAGAGATGCCAGTTCTAAAAAAGGAGAAAGAGATAAGGGGATTTCTAGGTAGGATATATCAGTAGCTTTATAGCCAAGCTCACCACCATATGTGAGCCCATTTTCAAACTTCTCAGAAAGAACCAGCCAATTAAGTGGAATGATGATTGTCAAAAGGCTTTCGGCACTATCAAGGAATATCTTCTAAATCCGCTAGTTTTGCAACCACTGAGGCATAGGAAGCCACTAATTCTCTATTTATCTATTGAAGAAACCTGAATAGGGGCTATGGTAATACAGGAGGATAAATTTGGGGTTGAGTTTGTGATTTACTACCTGAACAAGAAGTTTCTTCCCTATGAGGCCAAGTACATAGAAGTGGAAAAGATTAGTTTAGCGATGGTATAGGCTTCAAAGAAACTGAGGCACTATTTCCAATCATATATAGTACAGGTAGTATCCAAACACAATCCATTGAGATATCTTCAGACATCTCCACTTTGGTAGGGAGAATGAGTAAATGGCTTTTTTTACTGTAAAAGTTTGCTATTCAATACATAACAAAGAAGACCATAAATCGACTTGAAGGTGAAGCACTAGAGTTTAAATTGCTAGATGAGCATTTAACGATAATAATAGTCCAAAGGTGGCAAATGTACTTTGATAGGGCATTAAACAGCAAAGGAGCAGGAGTAGGAGTAATTCTAATAACTCCTGACTGAGAAAAACTACCACTAGCTAAAAAGTTAAGGTATAAAGTTACAAACAACATGGCCGAATATGAGGCTTGCATATTTGGGCTTAAAGCATTATTTGCCTTTAGTGAAAAGACAATTAAGGTATTCGAGGATTCATCATTGGTAGTGTATCAAACCAATGAAGAATGGACCATTCAGGAGGAGAAGTTAATGCCTTATGCAGAGCATTTGAGATTCATCAGTAAACACTTTGAGATGTGCACTTTTTGCTATGTTCCTAGAGATGAGAATCAGCTAGTAGATGCATTAGCCATCCTGGTCCCTATGTGGGATAATCTAGAAAGGGTAGTCATGAAACTAGTGATTATTTCTAATTCAGAAAAGCCTTGCTACGAATCGAAGAAAATAATGGAAATTGAACAAAAAGAAAATAAACCATGGTTTTATAACATCTAGAACTATCTAAAAAATGGAAAATTCCCTAAATAGTCTACAGATAGAGATAAGAGAGTATTAAGGAAGTTATCACAATTTATCAGTATAGACAGGGTTTAGGCCAAAAGTTTCAATTTGATGTTAGGGTCTTAGAATTATATGATTATGTTATGGTTCTTAGAGTGGATTAGATGAAGTGTCACTCTCCTATGACTTTTGATTTTGTTGCTAACAAACTTTCCATCATGTTAGATGGTAAACCCTTAAAACTAAAGGTATTAGATGATAAAATCAATCTTAGAATGATGTCTACTAAGGCTTTAAACAAAGTTGTCAACTCTGATTGGAAAGGCATTACTTCTAAACTCTTTCTCTGAACCTTGACTCCACAAAATCAACCTTTACCAATATCTGATTCACCACCCTTACCTAATTCTTTAAATACCTTGTTACAAACTTATTCTTATATTTTCGAGCTTCTCGCTGAATTACCTCCACCAAGATTACATGATCATGCTATTTCCCTAAAATCTCACTTTGAACCAGTCAACATTAGACCATATAAGTACTTCCAACATCAGAAGACTAAAATAGAAAAATAGGTTCAAGAAATGTTTGATTTTCACATAATTCAACCTAGTAATATTCCCTATAATTCCCCAGTAATTTTAGTCAAGAAAAAAGATGAGACTTCGAGGTCCTGTGTGGATTATAGAGAGCTAAATAAGTCTACTATTAAGGATAAATTTCCCATCCCAATTGTTGAGGATCTTTTAGATGAGTTACAGGGTGTTGTTATATTTTTAAAAATTGACCTCAAATCTGGATATTACCAAACCCAAATGGCTACTACAAATATTTTTAAGATTTCTTTTAAAACATATTCTAGCTATTTTGAATTTTTAGTCATGCCTTTTGGGCTAACTAATGCATCTGCCACTTTTCAATCCCTCATGAATAGTATCTTCGAACCCTATTTAAGGAAATTTGTCTTAGTTTTTTTTAATGATATACTGATTTATAGCCCTCTTTGGAATTCCATATTGATTATTTGAGATTTTGCAGCAAAATAGCTTGTATGCTAACATGTCTAAGTGTGAGTTTAGGAAGTCTTCTATTTTCTTATTTAGGACACACCATTTTAGCTACTGAAATTTCCACTAATCCCTAAAAGATCTCAACCATGGCTTATTGGCCCATTCTAAAAAAACCTTAAAGCCTTTAGGGGATTTCTAGGCTTAACAGGGTATTCCAGGAGATTTATCAAAGGGTATGGGATTCTGTCTAAACCCCTCACTAAACTTTTAAAAAAATAGGTTTTATTAGTCCTCTTCAGCCTATTAGGCTTTCACTAAATTAAAGAAGGTTCTGATCACAACCAATGTTTTAGCCTTGCCTAATTTCTCAAAACCATTCATTCTTGAGTGTGATGCCAATAGTTATGGGTTAAGAGTTGTAATTATGCAAAAGGGTAGACCTTTAGCTTATTTTTCCAAACCTTTGAATCCCAAACACCAAACCTTGTTTGTACATGAGAGAGAAATCATGGCTATCATATATACAGATAGTAAAGGCATTACCTTTCCTAAAACCAATTCATTATCCATACTAACCATGAGAGCATTAAACACCTATTAAAATGAATGTTACACACCTTTATCCAATAGAAAGAAATTTCTAAGTTACTTGGGTTGGATTATCTTATTCAGTATAAGGAAGAGCTTGATAATAAAGTGGTTGATGCCCTCTCTAGAAAACCTTGTCCTAACCTTTACCTCAATTAGCTTTCATGAACCTCTTCCATTCCCAATTGGATTGAGGATATTCTAGTCTCATATGTCAATGATTCCCCCATTCAGGCTACCATTACATCTCTTCCATCATCCTCCACTTCTTACCTCACTTTGCCCTTTTTAAAGGTCTGTTAAGATATAAGGGCAAGTTATACATAGGTTGTTCTTCTTCCTTAAGAGATCAGATGCTTAAAATTTGTCATGATTCACCTATTAAAGTCATTCAGGTATAAGGGGTACCTTACATAGTCTTTAACAATACTTTGATTGCTAAATATGCTGGAAAGTATGATCACTTATGTTTCTAAGTGTGATGTCTATAAGAGATGTAAATCAAAATCTATTGCTTATCTTGGGCCATTATAACTTTTATCTATTCCCACTCATGCTTGGTAAGATATTGCCTTAAACTTTATTGAAAAACTTCCTAAATCCAATTGGTTTGATACCATTCTATTTGTGGTGGATAGGTTCTCAAAAATGAGACCTTTTATACCCATTTCTTACCCTTTTTTGCTTCTACAGTAGCTTAATTATTTTTAAAGGGTCTTCAAATTGCATGGCATGCCAAAGCCTATTATTTCGTATAAAGATAAAATATTCGCTGATCTTTTTTAGAAGGAACTAATGAAGAAATTGGGTACCCAACTACTAACAAGTTTAGCCTATCACCCCCAAATAAATGGCCAAAAAGAAAGGCTTAATAGGTGCCTTGAGTCTTATCCTAAATATATGGCATTCTATAAACCTAAACTCTTAAGTGTATGGTTGAGTTTAGCTGAATACTAGTATAATACCTCCTATCATTATGTTATTAATATGATTCCCTTTTAAGCAATTTAAGAGGGTGCCTTTTACTCTGCCCTTCATATCTACTGAAACTAGTACTATTTGTGACACCCCCTACTAGATTCCTGAAGAAACCCTATAAGCGGTCCACTTCCCGCTAGGTTACCTATCCTGAAATTTCCCCCATGTTCATTCGTTTAATTCTTGCTTTTACTGCACTAGACAACTTTGTTTGATTCCAAATTCATTCAAGCCGGATCCTATAATCCATTTAAGTTCATACCATCATGTTTTAGCCATCATAAAAGGAATTTAACACCATCTGGTATTATCTAAAAATTCAGCAGCACAACAACTGCCCTAGTCACTGTCCCAACATTCATATCTACCTGTAAACACTTCAATATTTTATATCACATCTCCTGGACCCTTCTAGTCTCCCCAAATATCATACTAGCAACATCATCTAACACACAGCAGTCATAGGCCTCAGGCCACAATAAAAACATACAGAGCCTCAGGCTCACAAGCATACATATAGATCACATGTAAATAAGAAAACCATCATAGAGATTATTACATAACAACTCATTCATACAGATACTACCCTATATCCCTTATATACATCATACCCATATTCCTCCACCTAAGTACATAAGTGCAAAACCATACATCTATACATGATTAGTCTTCTCAATATAACCTCTGAACTCCACTGTACGCTTTACGAGGTAACATCCCTATTCTAGGTACTTGCACATCGAAACAGGTATGCTGACCATAAAAATACTCAGTGGTGAATTTAATCATTAAAACAATATCCAATAGTTAATTCATGCATAGAAGCCTCTATTTTATCTTATATTGATGGTCCAAGTTCAATTTAAAGTGTTATCATACAAAATTACCGTTTTAGCCCTAAGGTGTTTCTATTTGTAGTTATCTAATTACTTATCACAAGTCATGTAATTTATGTAATTGGTCATTATTAGCCATTTAATGCTCAAATTATACCATTTTAAGCCTTTATTTATTACCAGTGAAAAAATTACTGAAATACCCCTGTGTCATATTTCACAGTCATATGTGGGTTTATTAACTTTATTGAATTATTTTAGCTAGCCCAACTCAGAAGACATCCCTAACAGACACTAAATCTAGAGGGAAAATAAATTGGTGCACTAGTCCCTATTCTAGACCTATGTCGCTACATCGGCATATGTGCTATAATGGAGATTAGCCGTAGCCTCCCCAAACACAAATAAATGCTCAGCATCGGTGTGACATAATAGAGATCAGCCCGTTGGCCTTCCCAGCCATAAATAATCACCATCAAGAGTGTGACATAATGGAGATCAGCCCGTAGGCCTCCCCAACCATAAATAATCATCATCCACAACTATGTGACATAATGGAGATCAGCCCGTAGGCCTCCCCAGCCACAAAGAATATCATTACTTGAACATCAAACAACTAGTAGTTGTTAAATCCCTAAGTTGATAAGTCAACCCATCCACTAAGTGTCTAACTAATGGGCCAAGTAGCTCATTTTAAGTCCATTTATCGACCAAAAGTGTTCTTATAATATTTAAGTTGCAATAATAGACAGTTATAAATTTTATCATACAGTTTATTTTTAAGCCAGTCTGGTATAGCCACATTTTGACTCTACCGGGTAAAAAAACCCCAAATTAATATTAAGTTTTGTTATTACCACTATACAACGTTTAGTATGTTATAATTTATCATAACATTAATTCTCAGGAAATTAACACTTTTTGTCCAGTGACATACCAAGCACCATGAGAAACCTCTCGGCCAAAGTGTAGTTTGACACTAATTTTAGTTCTTTTCCCAAGTAACCATGCCATTCACATTTCTTTATGCCGTACACTAAAATTCTTCAATGAAAACACCTATTCAAGCTAATCCATGCACTCAATCCATTCTAAACTCAAAGAAAAAGTTACTGAAAATAAAGGGGCATGAATAGAATGAAGAACCACTTGAAGCCCCCAATTGCACAAGCTGCCAGCCCTTCTATGGTGACTTTCTCCACCTTCATGGACTTCTATTTGCCATCCAATTGCCACAAACACCTCACACACATAGTCAAACGGTGTTAGGCATAATCCAGCATCAAATGGCAGCCAAAAATCCCAAGAAATGGAGAAACAACCATGAACTCACGTAAGGGTCA
>CANXYI010695537.1:0-12872 GCA_948208565.1 Hura crepitans
AACTTAATACTAGAAATAAGTCTACATAATAATTAAGGTAAATATAATAGTATAAAGTAAATGGAATTAAACATATGTATAATACTTGTAATGAAACAAGAGTAACTAGAAGATAAAAACATGAGGAACAAAACATATAGAAAGTAAAATAGAGGAGCACATCAATAAATATAAGATACTTGAATTACTACTTAGATAAGACAAATAGTGCAACATAAATTGCCAAAATGCTAGAACAAGGATACCTCTATGTAATAAGGAAGTATAAACACAAATAAGATGGATATATTATGATTAAGCTTCTATTATAAACTACAAATAGACATATAACTAAAGGTCTAAAATAACAAATTCATAAGTATTGAACACACCACTAAGCAATATTGCTTCCTGTATTGGCTTTTGCTGATGCATAGGTTATAATAAAGGTGGGCGAGGCAACAATTCGAGTCCCAACATATGATAGAGGTTCAAGGTCTAACTAACTAGTAAGTGCATCTATCACTAACATTTAATTGTGTTGGCATGTTTGATACAAACGGCTATGTTGAATCCATACTTAGAAATAGTAATTCTAGATTATTTGTCTAATAACCAAAAAAGGTAATAAAATTAATATTGGATAGCAACATAATCATAATTAAAATTAATAATTTGTTCACACGCATGATGTCTAAATATGATACAAATTAGAAGTGTAATAGAACAAAAGAAAAATATGTGAGTTAATTTTAAAATGGTTACCCTCAGTATTAAATAAGGATACAATAGAAAGATAGTAATTGAATTAGCTCTTAAATAATAATAAAATTGCCATGGCCTTACATATATAGTTTGATCAAAGTTATAAGAGTAAAATATTTAAAGAAATCCCTAATTAACATATAAATTGAGATTGTTAAGTAAAGAGTCTAACTGGAAAAAGTAAGATATAACAGTCAAATCGGATAGGTAACATCCTATATCTGAACCAGCAATCGGTTGGATATAAAGGTGTTATAGAAACACTAAGCCTAATAAACCCTTATCAAATAGCTTTTATAATTGCACTTTAAGTCCTTTAACTTAGTAGGAGCTGTATTGTCTCAATAGTAAACTCTACATCTCTCTCAAGTGGCAACCCAGACAATTCATATGGAAACACATTAGAGAACTCCCTAATTGTAGGTATGATCTCTATGTCTAAACTTTATATCCTAGTGTCAATCACATGAGCAAGAAAGGCTATGCACACTTTTTTCATCCATCTTCTAGCTGTTATAGCTAAAATCACATTATACAACTCATCCAATTTGAGCCTAAAGACTATTACCTTTTCATCATAAAGTGGTCTCAAAGTAACCTCTTTTTCTTGCAATCCACTATAGCTTAGTGTTTAGAGAGCTAATCTAGATCCAACATCATATTAAACTTTTGAAAAGGTAATTCTATCTGATTAGCTAGAAACTTTCTATCATGGATGACTATTGGGCAATTCTTATATACCTTAATTAACAAAAACACTTTATCCTAAAAGATTAGTCACTAAAATCTCATGTTCTAAAAAATCAACATGCAATCCATTAACTTCAAAAAGAAATGTGCAAACATATAAGTGCGTGGAACTAGGATCAATGAGAGCATAAACATCGGAGCCAAAGAAATAAAAATTACCAGCAATAATGTCTGGAGCATTATAGTCTGCTCTACAGCTTATAACACACACTGTGCTACTGTCTTCACCTCCATAGGCCAGTCCACAGTCTTTAAAGTGGCCCTATGAGTCTAACTACCTATATTCTATCTGCCTACTCTTCTAACACTTTATGCCTCTAGTGTGGATGTTTATGCAGCAGTCAATGTATCTTTTCTCTAAGGACAATCCCTCATAAAATATCCATTTACTCCTCACTTAAAGCAAGCCCCAATTAGCTTCTTGTAAGGTTTATAATGCTTTCTACCACATTGATCACATAAAGGAGGGTTGATCCCCCTAGATAAGGCTATAGGAGCAATAGTTGTACCCCTATGCTGTTGCCAATGACTCTTAAAAGAACCTTTAGTTTTTGGATTATGTGACCCCACTAACTGTGTCTGAGAAAACTTGTTCTTCTTGTTACACAAGGGGTTATGGCTATATTGTCCCCTTTTACCCTGTTATTTCTCCTTTCTACTCATTTCCCTTAACTTCACTTGCTCTACATTCAAGGCAGCATTGACTAACTTTGGAAACTATCAATCTCCTGTCCAGTTATATGCTATCTAATAGAGTCATTCAACCTATCTTCAAAATAGTAACACTTTCTCTCTTTATCTTTCATTATCTTAGGGGCTTATCAATTGTGCTTATGGAATTCTCACTTGTAATCAACCACAGAATGTTGTTTTTGTCTAAAATGAAGAAAATCTTTTCTCTTTCTCTCTAAGTAGATTCTCCTAATATATTTTTATGGAAGCAGGAAAAGAAGAACTACCAAGTAAGCTATTATGGTGGTTGTGAAATCTCAGCTTCCCTTTTAACTCCAACCCACCATTGATGAGCTTTCTCGTACAATAATGAAGTGGTAACCTCTAACTTCTCTACCAGTGTACAATGCAAATCATTAACAATTCTCTCAATCTTTTCAAGCTAATGGTCAACTACGATAGCATTATCATCTTTCTATCCCTTAAAATCTTTAACCCCATTTTTATGAGGCTTTTTTCTCATAGTCTTCATTGGAAAAGGAGGTTAGGGTTGTGGTGGAGGTGGCTAGTACCCTGGTATTACCCTTATAACCTTTTTTATGAGATTTGTCACTTGCTGTAGTAATGCAGCTTATGCTTGTGCTAGCATTCCATAAGAGGCTAGTGCAAGTACTTCTAACTACACTTGGTTACCTATACTAAATTGACTATTACTATCAATGGCCTCTTTAAATGGTTACTGAGGTCCAAGTCCATATTAGCCTACATAAGAGAGAGGGAAACCACATCAGCTTGACATTACTATACTATAATATGATATGGGATGCATGACTCAAATGTAATCATCTTGTTATCCTTATCCTAGAACTAACTAAATCTAAGATATGATACTACTAAATGGAACACCCTTTACCCATTCCATGAGAGAACCTAATAAAGAGGTGTTATAGCTTATACAAAGACATATAGAACATTTTCAATGCTATAATACATCATATGGAAATGCATAAGAGAAATTTTATTTTTAGTTTATTTTATGAAAACATTTTGTTGCCATTTAGAAAACCTCCATTTTTTAAGACTTTTATATAAATAAGTCCTGGTACTGAAAATTTGGCAACATAATTGTTGTCCAGGACACTACCTAAAATTTTTCCTACAAAGAAAATACTTTTATATAGGGTCATACATTTATCCCCATTCATAATTCCAATATCCATCATCAACCACAACATCACATTCACAATCATGCACACATATGCAATTTTGTCCAACCATGCATTCATCATATATGCAGATCATGATATCTTTAGTTATATATATTTATAGACAACCCATGTTAGCTATAGTGACAAAATACTTCAACTGTAAAGCTCTTGACAACATCATAAACATAGACTTGTAAGCATTCTAGTACATCTACATAAGGTTGCAAGAATGCTTAGGTGCTTATGACGAAATCCTTAGAGGATGTTTTCTAACCTAGACAACCCTTATTGGTTACCTAATTCATAAGCTCCATAGAGAAATCATTTCGACATAAGCATTTATACATGGAGTATTTATGGCATTTATAATAAACAAGAGTTCATCATGCATATTAACAATATTAACAATTTCATTTAATAGATCATAGCAGGTGTAAAATTATCTAATAACTTTTCCATGCATATGTGTATGTATACTAATAAAAGTAGTTATAGGAATTGTCAATGTATAAATCAACTTTGCATGTCAACCTTCAAAACTTCATGTATATTTCATTTTTATTATCTCTATTCAAAACCCATTCTTTCAAGAATCCTCCCTTTAACCAGATAAAGGATAGATGTGATAGTTCTCTTAACCTGTAGTCTTATAGTGGCACTTGAAAGCATAAAACAGTGGTATTTAAAGGCATAAAAATGGCACCAGCACCCCCTAAAGGTGCATAACTATACAATGGTAGCCAAAGCTATAAACGATGGCAGATCTACTAATGTCCACTATTTAGCACGCCAAACTATCCTAGGTCATTCTGAAATCTTAGGTAAAAATGAGTTCACATTATTCTTACCATGTTTCCATCCATTTCATGGTCTCATGTACCTAGTGCTACACATTTTACATGCCCAACATACATATGGCATATTAACCATGAGGTCTAACTATAGGCACTTTTCAAGATCATTTCAAATTTCTACATTCATGCCTAAAATTCCAAATCATAGGTCTCAATTATGTTAAGTAAACATCATCATGATAACACAAGTCTTTAACAAAGACTATAATAAACATACCTTAGTTTCATGCTATAAGCACCTAAGTCTTAAACCAATGATGATAGCCAAAGATGGGCCCATGCAATAAGACAAAAAGCCTAAATCCTAGTCTACATAGACAAAGTAATAACAGTCCGACCCTAACATCTGCACGGACTAAGCAATATCAAGATTCTCCTATTATCCACAAAGACTAACCAATAATGAACCCACATCAACTTCTATAGACTTATTAATGACAAATATATAACATTATCTGTATAAACCAAGAATAACCCATTTAAACTAGAAAGGCTCACAACCCCTAATCTATCTAGGTAACCTAAAGTCCAGGTCTATGCGAACCTTATTTCCACCAAATTGGTCCTCACAGACCTTGTTTCAATAAGCTTCCAAAAAATCAATGTTCCAAATAGGACTTACACCTTCTAATCTAATTGGAACTCTCTTTCTTCTAGATGGGAAAGCCTTCTAAAGACCTTATAAATGCCCCCATTCCTTTTTAGGAGTGGGAGGAAAAAAATCTTAGGTTACCGTGAGTTTAAGGTGTAAACTCCATATCAAGATTTGCTTTACTAGCCTTAAAGCCATTACTAAATATCTTTTTCTTCTAAAAAAACTTACCTTTTGTCTTGCTACTTGGCATCATTATCAACGTAAGTTCTGAGGTCACTTTCATCACATAATTTCATCTTTTTCTTTGATTTTGATAACCTCTGAGGATTAATTAATCAAATGACATGATTCTCTATAATTACCATATCAATTAAAGGAGTGAGATAATAATCCTTCATTCATGTATAGATCATTTCCATGTTTTAATTAGAATTGTACATTCTATTTGACAATACAAGTTTGCACGGACTCCTTTCACAAGGAAGTCTAGTTTGCACGGACCTATTTTATGTAATGCGATAATAATTTAAGGTTTGTATCGATGTATGATTTATTTTAATCTTATGAAACTAGTTTTTTAATTATTCTATACTCTATGAGGCATATTTTATTAATATTAATGGTTAATGGCATAAATATTCATTAGTACTCAGTAAGAGAAGTATGTTTAATCTCAAGTTGTAACATTTATCATCTTAAGTTATTTCTATAAATTGGTTTAGGTCTACAAGGACTCCCTCTCATAAGGAATCATGGTTCGCGTAGACGTACTTGATTTATGACCATACATTGAAATAAGTCCACATGAATGTGAACATAATAAAATAAATTTATTGCTTTGCCATTGTATGTACATATCATATATTTGTAAAATAATTGTTCATGTGTAAGAATTTGTTATCATATACGTGTGTTATACTTGTATAATGATTATTTCTCCTTAAAAAACATCAGGAAATCTCTGTCTTTGCCTTTAATTGATGTTTTGTTTATTACACCCATATAGACCTCCCTTCACTGGGATTCTATGTCCACGTATACTACTATTTTCTATTTAAGTATATGATTTGTGTCCGTATGGACCTTTAAGATATTAAGTTTTAATTTGTTTTATATGCCTTACCAATTGTAACATTTAAGAATTAATTATCGGATGCTTAATGATCATATGCATTATATCTTTGCATTTATAGTAATATTAATCTATTTCACGGTCATTTTGGACTATATGTCATGATTCTAATGGTTCTATTTGAGTGAATGCAAGTCTAAGCTTTATTTTAGAGATAGGTCCATATGGATTAAGTGTTTTCTATTGGTTTTACATGAGTTATACATAGAAAAAAATTAAAAATTTTGTGAAAAAACCAAGCAATAATAATAAGGATCCAAATAAATCAAAATGATAGATAATAGAAAAATAAGTAGCATTGAAATTTTTACCGTTATCTCTTGCTTAGTGATTCCTTTTCCTCAACTCTCTTTACTTGTAGTATGGCAAACCATAGTGATCCTCACTAGGAACACCTCCAAGGTATCCATAAAATAATTCAAGTGAAGAATAATTGAATATCTAGGTGTTCATAAGATATTCAAAAGGAAGAAGAAGAAAAAGAAGAAAAGAACCTGAAAATTCACAAAGAGAGTATGCGAATTTTTTATCTATTTGTTGGCTGCTTGTATTGGATAATTCATCTTATTTATACTAAAATAACCCTATTTAGGTCAAATTTTAACCATTAAAATCTTATCTAAATCTTGTTCAAGGAGGCAAACAAATTAGGCCCTTCTTTGTCCATTGTGTATGGCCCAATAAAAGGGTCCATATGCACAAAATTTTAAAGCCTCTTCTGGCTTCCTTTTGAGAATATTTTGGGCCTTAATTTAAATTAGTCACAAGCTAAACTTATGATCCTTTTAACTCTTAAAAGGTCCATTTAAAATCAAATCAAAAGATACCCTTAATTGGGCCTCTAAAGCCTAAGTCCTTTTTAAAACTTAAAAAGGTCAAACTGGGTCAACTAGGCTCTAACCCAATTTCTCTATTTCTTATTTATTTCTTCTTATTTCAATGATATCTCATATCATTTAAGTACTAGAAACTTTGATAATAATTTTAATTCTTTAAGTGTGTGACCCTATGGGTTTCTAAAACCTGTTGGTAATACACAATGAATTAGAGTCTTAATCCAATTAGGACTCTTATGGTTCAATCTCATTGAGCCCATAATTAATTTTCAGTTAATAATTTACTTATGTACAACTCTTGAGAGATATCTAGCCTTAGATCAAGACTACCTAAGTGTTGGAAAGTCAAGTGGTTTGACTTAACCCTTCCACATATAGTTACCATACAATTACTTTTTTCACCATACTTTATCTCCTTTAGGTTTAGACTTGTGTCAACTCAATGCTTAATCAAGTATGTCTAATCAAGCTCTAAACATGTTAATTCTAATATTTATATCTTTAATTCTAAAATTCCCTTGTGAATCCTATTCACACTTGCATTTCACTCTAATGAACAATTCCCTGAATAAAGATATAATAGATTTGTGAGATAAACTCCCTATTATAATCTAGAGTGGTGAATCCTCTATTGATCACTCAACTATCTTCAAGTATCTTTGACTATACCCAACTTTCTAGCTATGTATACATCATGGCAAAGTAAAAGCACTAGAGTGAAAGCATACCATTTGGTACTTAGGATAACCTTAGTGATCTTAAGTCAGAAGATACTTACACCTACTGATATGATGAGATGACTTTAGTGACATAGATTTTGTCTCCATGTGAAGATCTCATGTTTGGGTCTCCAATAAACTTGTTTCTCAAATAAGCATTCACATGTTAACTCTAAGTATCACCATGCTTACAGGTTATGAGAACTATTATTTGACCAAGTCAAAGAGTATAACATGTGCTAGCCTATCCACATTAATAATGTCCCATCTCATTAATACTATGACTAAATATAGTTTTGGTATTTCACATTTGCATGCAATAGGAATCTCATATCTTAAACTCTTCATGGTTTCCTCTACACTGTGAAATGATACCAAAGGACTTTATTACAAAGTTTAAGATCCATGTCAAACAAATGAATTAATCATAAGCACTTATGTAATAAAGAATGAGTTTTATTATAAATGAATGTTTAGATGTATACATAATATCCCTATTACACATGTGCTCTAAGGCATAAAACTAACACTACCCTCACCGTACATTTGCATGGACATATGCCAAAGACCATATGTAGTCCACACAGACTAGCTAATGTAGAAATAGGACTATTTTTGTATCTCTAGTTTATTTGTTTTGGTTCTATACTTTTTAATTATTTTCTCTTGATTTAGGTTGTAATAAGTGGTTTAATTAACCCATTTCACACATAAAACTTAACTTCATATCAATGATTTTTTTTGCATATTTAATAAATGTTTTCTTAATAAAATGGTATTGATTTTTCTTAATAGATGTCACAATAAAATGTATTTTATCAAAGGCTAATCTCCTAAAGATGGGAGTTGGACAATTACCACTAATTCCTATGGAATATGGGTAATTATTAGGTCACTAAATAAATTAACAATGACCCAATTTATGGATATATGATATTTATACTTTATTGTATATTTCAATTACTGTAATTTACTTTTCCTTATGAGTAAAGGAGACATGTATGCTTGCTAATTATAATGCTTGCCTATATGATACAAGATTAATAAACAATAGAATATAAAGAAGGGTATATTATTGGGGCATAAATAAAATCCAATTATAAACCCTTATTAGGTAAAAGAATAGTGGTCCTAGTGTAGAGCCAGATGGTAACTCTAAACACAACCATCTTGTCCCCGTTACATAAAATCTATAGAGGCAACTCGACTGAGGAATGAGAATTGAATCCAAAAGTGTCTAAGTAATACACCTTTTCATATTTTAATTTTTATCATTCCAATGCATTTCATTCTATAAAATTGTATCCATCTACCATGTATGGAATTACAAATCATGAAATAATTTTTCACTCAAGAATGAGGAATTTCTAGCATATCAATCACTCATAAGCCTCATACCTTTGGGTATATCTATAACACCTAAGAATTCCAAGGTTATGAATAGTACTTTTTGGAATATGAATAGTATTTCTCAAGACCCGAGTCACACTAATTCGACCACATGCAAGTATTATTCATAAAATAATTATGGGTAAAAATTGAAATAAAAATAAGGTTATTAAAAGGGTTAATATTAGTAATGAAGTTTTTATGGAAGTCTAATATGAATAGTAACCTAATGAGGGCTAAATCGATAATTCTAATTTTTTTTGCCAAAATTGACTCAAGAAAGTTACAATCTAATACTCAAATATTTCATAAAGTCTAAAGGGATAGGAATTGGAATTTTTAATATCAAGAGAATTTTTTAAAAATTAAACAAAGGAAAAAGGGTTGTTTAACATAAAATTTTTAAGGTTTTTGTTTACAATTTGTTCAAAACCATTGAGTAATATTATGTAAGATTATTTGGGATTATAAGATCTATTAATTGATGAAAGAAATTGGCAAAAGAAATATAAAGAGAATTTTTAAAGGATTCTTGTGGCTTATAAACATAAGCCATGTGATCTTTTAAATGAATCAACTATAGACATTTGTTGGAGTATATAAGTTAATAGCAGAGTCAAAAGATGGAGCAAAATGACAAAAGAAATCAGCCCCTTCTTTTCTAGAAGAAACCATTGGCCATGAGGAGATAAAACCAAGCCATTTGAGTTCTTCCTCTTCATCTAAGCCACCATTTATCACTACCACAAATCATATTTAGCCATAATTAAGTTTTTCTAAGGGGTACACATCAGATTTAGGGAGCCAAAAAAAAGAAATTTGAATTTTGGGGTTTTAGATAAATAGTGACACTTTTGAGGGTAAGCC
The DNA here is from genome assembly GCA_948208565.1 of Hura crepitans. Taxonomy (NCBI): domain Eukaryota; kingdom Viridiplantae; phylum Streptophyta; class Magnoliopsida; order Malpighiales; family Euphorbiaceae; genus Hura; species Hura crepitans. The sequence continues at coordinate 9,767 of CANXYI010695537.1, forward strand.
TTTAATTTCAAGTTTTAATAATTTTTTAAGAGTTTATTAAAGTCCCAATTAATTTTTTATAAGTTCAATTTAAGTTTTGGATGTGTGTCAAATTTAGTTGGATTTTTGTTCTGTATGATTGCTATATGAGTGTAAGAAGAAGAGAAGATCAAAGGAAAAAGGAAGAAGAAGGATATTAAAGTAATTAAAGTCCTTTTGGGACTAAATTGGTATGTATATCCAAAACTAAATGAGATAACTATATGGTTAAGTTTGTATGCATATTGTTAATGCATGTAATGAGCATGTACATTAGTTTAAAAGATGTTTAAGCATATAATAATGATGATATATAAAATAAAAGTCAAGTGTAGTGTGCAGCCTAATGATGGCTAAAATTTTAAGAGATGAAGTATATGTATATGTAAGTTGTAAATCATAAGGAATTGTGACTTGAAATGAATATGCTAAATGATTGACACTGAAGTACAAAATTAGAGGATTTGTAATAAAAGTTATTGATGTAAGGTAATAGACAAGTACATTAGTCTAAATAATGCATATGCACATAATAATGTTGATATGATCAACAAAAGTAAAGTGTTTATATGTATGCACTGATGGCTGGATGGTAGAAGCATGTAGAATTTGATGATGAAATGCAGTTGCTAGATGTAATGTGATGTGATAACAATTACAAGAAATTGGTGAGCTTAAGAAGTGTAAGTCAGGTAATGAATATAAATTATAATTAAGTGATATGATAACTAGTTTGAATTCTTATAAATATAGTAAGATGAAATTGGTGCTTGTTTAAGTTTTGAACCAAAATTATCAAGTGATATAAGTTTTTGAAAGGTGCAATTTTAACTTTAAATGATATTTAAAGACTTATGCATTATGCATGATTGAAAACCTTAATAGTACTACAAGGGGTATAATTGGCAAAAGTTGTAATTTTATGATTTCTCATCTTTATTGGCATTTTGAAAATGTTATGTAAGAGAAAGAATAAAAAATGCATGAAGGACTCTAGAGAACCGAATTTCATTATGGGATATAGGCTTATAAAAGTAAGTGTTAATTCTAAATGCTATAAGTAAAACTGTACATTATGTGTTTCTATGAAACTTAAAGAAAACTATGAGTAAAGAAGTATCCATGTGTAAATATATGAAATAAAAATGAGATATTTAAAAACATGTGATGATAAATGTTGATTATGTTATATAAGGCAATATGTAGTTCATTGTATGCTATGAGCTAAGTATGTTACTTTGATGGGCATGATGGTAATAAGATAAAGTATGTTGGCCATAAAAGAGATAAATTAATTATTTCCCTTATGATGATAAGTTAGCCAAAAGGCCTAGAATTTGGGATTGACAATTTATAATAAATACTTGAGGAAATAGAAATGTTACGATGCTAATTCAATATAACCATTGATATATGCACATTTAGATTTACATAAATCAAATGTAATTGTGTGAAACATAATTAAATAAATAAAATACGCATATGACTATAGACAACCTAGTCTAGATAGGTTAACCAGCCAACTAGGGAGATTAGCAATTGCTAAGGTACTTTAATGCCTATTCATGTCCTTCAGGCCCTAGTATATGACTTTTAAGCCCTAGTTCTTTGCCTTTAAGCTTATATATGATTATGACATGTGACACCCCTCATCCAATCCAATCGATGAACCCAAATAAGGAATGACACATAACCATCCATCACCATCTTACTTCTTATCTAATTTACTTAAAACTTTTTTTATATTTTCTTTTACTTTACTCTTACATGATATACATAACTATACAAAACACTATTTACTAGGTTAACTATCTTGTGATCATTATGTCAGAAATTCGATAGCATAATAGCTGTATCAGTGACACAATTCCTATAGTGAATAGTAACATGCATAAAAACACACTTCTAATATCTCATAACATATCTCAACATCAACTAAGTCCATCTGACAATCTAAACTCAACATCATCTCATTCACAAATAAACATAAATATCAACACTTATCCTATATCCAATCCAGTCCATATATACACAATAGGCTCATAAATCATCGTATGTCAATATCTATCAATCACATATCCTCATATATACATATACAAGTTCACATGAACTTTTGATATATTATAGGCCTATAATCCATACATCCATTTACATAAGAGTGCTCACACTCTTTCCTATCTTTATACAAATAACATATAAAAATTATGTAACTAATATCATTTTTAGAAAAATCCATGATCTTTGTAGCTTGAAGGTTCTTCCTTTCGAGCTATCCTTATACCTATGCATTGCAAACAAATGGTGCACTAAGCTGTATAGCATAGCATGGCACATATTAAGCATGCAATAACATTCATGGTAGATTTATCAGTTTAATTAATTATTAACCATATCATGTACTTGACATGAAATCAATTACAACATTACATGCAATATAATGTTCTTAGATCCTTAGAATATCCATATTCATATCATTTATCACATATAGAATACTATAAAATAGAGTAATGTGTCATATGAAACTTTATCGAGAAAGAGTCAACATTGTCGACATAGGTGTATAGGCATAAGAAATTAAGACACCATTAAAATAATTAAAATCATAATATGCATGGCATACAATATGGAACATAAGCAAGAACCTATTATCCTTAACTATATACTTTAATCATAACCTCTCATTACTATAATACTATTATTCTTTTCTTATATTTCTTAATTTATTTTTCTTAAGTTCTTATGCACTTTATTTTGCCTATACATATAAGACAACAAATCCAAACTAGATAATGGTGTATAAAGCCTAAAGGCCTACTATGTTGCCCGGAGGCCCTATATAATTGCTCGAAGGCCTAATGTAATTGTCCAAAGGCTTAATGCAATTGCTCGAAGGCCTAATGTAATTACTCGTATAATTGCCTGAAGACCTAATATAATAGTGCAGTACTAAATCATAGCTTCTGCGACTGCACCAGCATAATTGCATTGCACCGAATCACGACTTAAGTGGCTACACCTACACAATTATCATCGATGTACCTTAGCAACCGCTATATCTCCCTAGTTGTCCAATTAACCTATCCAATCT
>CANXYI010695585.1:0-17496 GCA_948208565.1 Hura crepitans
TATGAAATTAATAATTTATCTCAAATTAAGTATTCATAAACTATGTTTTATATCATTTATATTAAGTGTATATACGGAAAATTTAGAATTGAAATCAATTTTAAAAATAAATTAATACTTCTAGAATAAACATAAAAGATAAATTAATATAATTTTATTTAATTTTTTTTAACCATCAAAAGAGACCGAGGCAGGGAAGAAAATAAAAAAGAAAAAGAAAAAGGGATAAAAGATCGCTTAATGATGAGAATTGAAAGAGGGGATAATATCCTTGACAAAGCCGAAAGAAGATTTTAGTTAGAGAAAAGTTAAAGTCAGAATTAAGAAAAGAATTATGTGATGCTGTTGAGATAAAAGACTAATTAATTAGTCATTTTAATGTGAAAATGCCTAAGAAATTCAGAGTCAAGGATTTCTTGTGCGTGCGTCGTAGTCAAACACACATAATGGACGGCAGGCTGGTTTCCAGATTTCATTGCTTTCTAAGGCAAAGAGGATTGATTGCGTTGAAATCTCTCAATGGTAGATAGGAGCCGACTCAAGAATTATCATCCCAATCTAGAAACTTAAATACTTATTTCAAATTATAACTCACTTACTATTTTAATAAATTAAATAATTTATTAAAATTTTATTTTATTAATATTTAAAATTATTATTTATAAAAATCATTTTTTTACCTGTATCAAATAATTTTTATTTTTAATTCATATATTAAGAATATAATAAAAAATATGTAAATTCGAATTTTTAATAAAAATAATTAATTTTTTAATATTTATAAAATTAAAAACGTGTTTATTAATTAAAAATATACTTATTAATATAAAACGGCTCAATATTTTAATTATTTTTTATTAATAAATTGAGAAATAAAAATTTAATTTTTACGTGTTTAGAGAACCGGGAGGACCCATCGAAAATGAATCATTATTTTTCTTAAAACAGAAAAAGAGAGGACAAAGGCCGCGTAGCTGCATTATATAAATTCATAATCGATGGAATCGAAAGTCGCAAATCAGACCACTGGACCAGATGTACAGAGAGTGGAAGACAGCATTTACAGTTTTCAATTTTCAAATTTAGCTGTTATTGATTCGTTCCAAATATCTTTTCCTGCTGAAGAGGAAGAAACTGAAACAAGAAACCAAGTTTTCAAATCAAGAAACAATGAACAACGCCCGCCATCACAACACGATCAACGATCACCCCTCCCATAAGTTCCTCCCGAAGCGGATCATCTTGGTCCGCCACGGCGAGTCAGAAGGCAATTTAGACACTGCCGCCTACACCACCACACCGGACTACAAAATCCCATTAACCTCATCGGGTCTTTCTCAGGCCCGAATCGCCGGTGAACACATGTATAATCTAATATCAGATAGTAACTGCGGCGACGACTGGCGGGTCTACTTCTACGTTTCGCCTTATGAGCGGACCCGATCCACGCTACGGGAGATTGGACGCTCGTTTTCCAGAGAAAGGATTATCGGGGTTCGAGAGGAGTGTAGAATTAGAGAGCAAGATTTTGGGAATTTTCAAGTAGAGGAGAGAATGAAGGTGATTAAGGAGACTAGAGAAAGGTTTGGCAGATTTTTTTATCGGTTTCCTGAAGGAGAATCTGCTGCAGATGTTTACGATCGAGTTTCAAGTAAGTTTCTTTCTTTTTTTTTTTTTTTTTCTTTTCTTGGGTGCCTTTTCTTCTTTAATATGATCGGGACAAAAATTGAAGTGTTCAACTAAGATTACAAAAATATAATATTTCTTTTTGAAAAAAGGGTCGCTTTTCCCACGGACTTCAGAATCATTTGATGTTCCTAAACTCTGTAAAGAAGCTTAGCTTTTTATGTTCCTAAACTGTGTCCTCTATCTATGTAAAAGCCACACGCTGTAATTTTGTGATTACGATGAACTAAGGTTTAATAGTTTATGAGGTAATGTGAAATTGTTTTCTTATAGTGCTTTTTTGGCTAATTTTGTATGGACGCTTATACTTGGGGTGAGAGGAGAATATGTTCTGAAAATATTAATGTAAAGAAGTTGAAAATGGATCGAGAATATCAATTTCAGGCTTGATGGTTTTGAGTAGGTTTCTGTAGTCTAACAGAGGGTTTCATTTTAAATATTGAGGAGGCAAAGCACATAACGTTTTGCATCATATACATATGCTGTTAAAGGCTTATGGCTACTCTTATTACACTTTGATTCTGGGCTCGGTGCTCTGACATTAGCTGATGGTTTTATTTGTTTGCTCTTTCTTATATAACATATCTTTGTTAGACAAAATGATTTGCCTTGAAATGTTATGTGATTATACGAATTGTGATTCTTGTTTTTGCCTTGAAATAGTGAAAGATGGATGTAAATTTCATAATTATTCTTTTTGTGAGTATAATAATAATTTAAAATAACTGGGGAAACTTTCTCCCTCATTTTACTAAGGTGAGAAGTTTCATGATAGAATGATTGATACTGCTTAAACATTGTCTTGTGGCAGGTTTTCTTGAATCTCTTTGGAGGGACGTAGATATGAACAGGTTTCGCAAGAATCCATCTCAGGATTTGAATCTTATAATTATATCACATGGGTTAACTAGTCGCGTATTTCTCATGAAATGGTTCAAGTGGACAGTTGAGCAGTTTGAGCACCTAAATAATCCTGGGAATTGTGAGTTCCGAGTGATGGAGTTAGGAGAGGGTGGAGAATACAGTTTAGCAATTCATCACACAGACGAAGAAATGCTAGAATGGGGATTATCCCCCGAAATGATCGACGATCAAAAGTGGCGAATCCATGCCCACAGAGGTGATTGGAATGATAACTGTCCTTGGTACTTGGAGTCATTTTTCGATCACCTGAAAAAAGATGAAGATGATGACGAAGTACGTGATTCTTAAGTGTTCACGATAGCCTAGTTAGAATAGGAAATTCTTCTGATTCACTGTATCATCCTCTGATTCAGTTTTTCTGTATTTCCTTAACAAATACATGGAAACCATAATTCTAATGTGCAAGAACTAGATATATGGGTATATCTATGTCGGAAGTAGAAGTGGATTACTTTGGTTCTGACTGTATGATTGATTGCTGTCTGCAAAGTGTAAAAAAGACCAAAAAGTTGTAAAATTGAATCTGTTGCATGCAGTTTTAACAGTGAGTGCTGATATGAATTATGAACTTGTAACAACGATCTCATTCCTTTCATGGCAAGTGGTGATATAAACTTGGGTTTAATGCTTGTAAAGTGCGAGTTGCATTGCGGCAGCTTCTTTGTTTCTCAATAGGCTAATAAGGCCATTTCATTGAGTGTTCAGCCTGAGTTATGGGCCCGCCCACATCAGACGACCAGTTGTTTGAAGCTTTTATTTATTTTTTATTAGAGAAAAGTGGCTTGAGGTCTTATCCATTCAAATAGCAGCCCGACTGTTCTGATCGGATCACATTATTCCGGCGAAGCGTTTCAAATTGACGCCACTTTTGTCGATTGTGTTTCTTTTTAACTTCTTGTTTTGATTATTGTAACCCAGTAACTAATTTAATTTTAAGGAAAGAAAACGACAGTTTGTATCATACAGTGAATCAGTTGATAAAATACATTTATATCTTCGTTTTGCCAATCAAACATCAAAGAAAACTTTCATCTTTATTTTTTCTGGAAGGAGAAAAAAATAATAGAGATTGTCTAGGAAAACTTGACACACTTGGGAGTAATACGCCGAGTGCATATGCATGCTGCTATCAAATATCTCTATTCATAATTTCGTTGCTCTCATATTTTTTATTTGGTTTTCTACTCAATAGAAACAAAACCAACAGACAGAATCATTAAAGCAAAGTTTTGTATGTTAACTCGGTAATTAAGATAGTATTCTTCTCTGCCACCCACCACTTTTACTTTCTCCTTTCGTTATAACTTAAATTACAGTCCCCACTTTAAGTCTTCTAAGTCTCTTTTGCACTTTTTTAGGGATCTGGGTCTTCTCTGCTTTGTCAAAAAACTCATAGCAGGCATTGCTTTTGCTTACACATTTCTCTAAGTATCCTACTACTACTTAGGAGTGTCAAGATGTTACTATTCTAGTCAAATTTCTATAGTTATAGCCAGATTTTGAAATGTATCCATTTCGAAATACTTCAACGATGGAGTTTCTAGTTGAATCACATATTTCTGTGTCAGATCTTGAAGTGGGATTTTTATACCTTTGCTAAGCATTCTTGGGTTTTGCTTCTTTTCTACCGGATAACTGATATCTGATCGCAGGCGGTTTTTATTTCTTGAAATTCGAAGTTGGATTGTTTTTTGGGTATTGTTTCTTCTGAGTGGCTAAACTAGATGGCTTATCCGCCAGAGCATTATGGATTGTGTAGTGGCGCTTTGAGGATGGTGTTGGCATTGGTGGCTACTTTCTTGATTGGTTATATTGTAAGACCCCAGTTGTTCTCGAGGGATCGTACTAGTGATCAAGCTTCATGTCCTTGTGATTGTGATTGCTCTGAAGAGCTTGCCTTATCATTACCATTAGGTCAGTTTTACTTACAGGAAATCGTAATGTTGGTTGGTTTGCATATTAGCGCAATTTTTTGATGCAGAATTAGTTTAGCATACTTTTGCCTATTAGCATTCGCGCTTTTTGGCATTTAGTTTGCATTTTTGGTCTTGATTACTGCTGTGGTTCTGAGAGTGTTTGCGTAGGTTTCTCTTCATATATTTCTTTGTTCATTGTGATTTACTTGACTCCATGAGAAAGCTTTTATCTAGTATATTCTAGCAATGAGGTAAAGCTTTTATCTAGTATATTCTAGCAATGAGGTAATTCTCTTCAAATAGGGGATCACTACACGAAATCCGTTTGTTCCTTTGCCCACTTTGGCCTTTTTTCATCGATGCTGTTTGTAGCTCTGCATCTCCACTTTTCTAAAGATTCAGATCCATATGCTGAAGTTAACTCGTTCTTAGCTTTGACAGGATATGTTAACTGTGCGTTTGGGAACTGAATGAGATATACTTGAAATATATGGTCGTGAATGGCATATTAATTCAGAGTCTAGATTGCAAGCAAATTTAACAATAAGATACTAAAGATCAGGGTCGTTTTACTTTCCTGGTGTATATTCAAAATGTGCTCACTATAGTGGTTCCTGGTAAATTCTGCAACTTTTAAGCAAACGGATTTTGAGGAAGACTATTTTCGGGTTTGCTTATTTTTTCAGTAACGTCTTCAATGGAAGTCTGATCATTCTCATAGTAGGCTATGCTTACAGCTGCTATCTTCCTATTATTGTGCCGGGAAGGCAGGAGCAAAATAGTGGCGAAATCATCAATATGGCTTTTGTTCATTGGATTTCATAAAATTTGTTTCCGTTTATAAGGTTGGAAGCTGAAATGGTATATGTTTTGAGTTACAATAGCTGTATAGTTATATGAGAATCTTTGAGAAAGGTATGTGGTATTTTTTTCTTTCTGATGTCAATTCAATAACAGTTGTATCAACTGTTGTTTAAGGAGGATTTTTGTGCCTCTCTCGTAGAACACCATCATTTGGTTTTAATCCGTATTTCCAATGGAGTTGAGATGGCTTCTCGAACTTAGGAAAACCATGGCCCAGCTAGAATCGGTTAAGAAATCATTTTGATGGCAGAAGGCTGGACTGTTTAAATAGTTTGAAAGGAAGATGGAAGTTATTTTCAGTAGCTTGGGAGAAAGCTCGTAGAATGAAAGGGTATTCGACTTTATCTAGCATTCCATTTTGATATTTGCAGTTAAATTCTTAATAGAAATGCTGGTTTTAAATCAAAACAATGATGTTTTTTTGTTTTTTCCCTTACAGTTCGAATAAACAATGGGAAATGAAGGATTTATAGTGTACTGTACTAAAATGACAGTCACCTGAATGCTATTAAGCATTGGAATCCTTTTGGTTAATGATTACATAACGATGGTGATGATTTGAAATATCAGACATATTCAAGAAACATTAGACCTCTGCATATTGAATATGAAATTATGCAAGAGTAATTGACATCGTAAACTTCAAAATTATGCAACGGGAGAATAGCTGAAAAATTGCTAATGCTTCTCAAAAGCTCTACTCTAGTGTTCTGTATTTCTGTCTATTCTGTTAGTTGCAACTCATTGCAGTGTTTTCTCCATCTTTAAAGATTGCTTATTTTATCTAATTTTCTTCTGGTATCCATTGTTTTGCAGGATTTTTCAACAGCTCATATGCAGGTCAGTTATGTGTGTATTCTGCTAGTTATCGTACTTGACCTTTTGTTTTCTTTAATGATCGTCATTCCATGAGAATCAGTTGAAGTGTTTCCAGAATTAGGAAGTTCAAATCTTAGAACTTGCAATGGAATTTTATTTTTCTGAAAAGCAAGTCTTCAGCGAAATTACCATACGTCATAGCATTGGAAAAACTTTTCTTATTATAGGACTAGTTCATGCATTGACTTTTACAGTTCTGTAGTTGTAAAGATGATAAGGAATATGGCAATAAGCCGTTTGTGATGGTCTATCTGCCATCGTAGAGCATCAGAATTAGAATTGCTATTAGTATCTGGTTGCTTTCTACGAAAATTGGGTACACAGACTACAATAACTGTTGGAATGTTGGAAAAATCTAGCAAAGGTCTTATAAGCAATCAACAGGCAAAGATAGAAAACTCCCCATTTTACTGTGAAAAAGACATTTCATTTTCAAGTAATTGTCTTCTACTGCATTTGCAGACTGTGGCACCCATGATCCAGATATACACGAAGAAATGGAGAAGGATATTATAGCTTTACTGTCAGAGGAAATTGGTCTGCAAAGAAGCGTGGCTAATGATTCCTTAGAGCACAGCACGGCATTAGTAATGGATGCTCGGAAGTCCTCAATGCACTATCAAAAAGAAGCAGAAAAGTGCAATGCACAAACAGAAATTTGTGAAATGGCAAGAGAGAGGGCAGAAGCAGAACTCGTGGAGGAAATTAAGCTTTCAGCACTATGGGAGAGACGGGCTCGACAACTTGGATGGGAAGACGGTAGATAAAGAGCATAACCATGAGTGTGGATATTAGCATTACTCTTTTTGACTGGTTTAAGAATTGCTGATAAGCTTCCTTCATCGTAGAGCAATTAATCAAATGAAATGGTTTTGTATTTCTACTATAATTTTACATATATTACTTTTGATTATTGATTTAATATGTGAATAAAATTAACTTGTTTTTGATGAATTTTTACATTAAACAAATTAAATACCGTAAATTAATAAAAGGCTTTTGACTAGAACATTAGCATAGGCCATAAAGGACTACAAATTAACAAACTTGGCTTTGTTAAGCAAAGAATACTGCAGGCTCTGAACATTTAATCCTCCTATACATCGTTTATCCATCAACAGGAAGATCAACCAAAGAATTTGATTACCCACCTTCACAAATTGATTTTACTTCTTTCTCAGTTGAAGTCAATTTTTCTTTAGGTTTTCTTGTTTCTGATTCCTTCTTACTTATCTCATCCTCCTCCGCCCTAACATTCATGCTAACAGCTTTCTTTGGAGGTTTTGCTTCGACTGAAGGTGACAGTGCTTCCTCCTCTGGTCTCTTTTCCAGCACATAATACGAATCGAATTTCTCTACACTTGTATCAACATCATTGTTTGAATTATGCTTATTGTTAACTTGCCTTGCGCCATGGGGCTGTGTTCCCTGTTGAGCCGTAGGACTCATCGTCTGATCACTCTCATACACAGCCTTACTGTGTACTTTGAATACATTTTTATGGAGAGGATCACCTAATGTGACATTCTTAAGGGCATGTGCCATTAAGGTTTTCTTGATGAAGTTGTGGAGCTTGTTGCAAATGCCAAGAGTTCGAAGATGGACCTCTCCTCCATCCATTTCTTGGATTTTGTTTCTTAAACTGGGAATATGATTTCAGAATTGGATAGATTGTGAGTTATATGCGGGTGCTTTTCTTGCAAGTAGAGATGATTCTCTTCTTGAGAAACAAAGAAAAGTCGCTGTCAATTTCTCTTTTTCCTGCTTCAAGCAAAAGCAGCATGGAGTTTGTAACAATGCTGGCAAGGTTGAGACTTGAGTGCACATCTCAACAATTGAATAATGCGACACAAGAAATTCAATCCAACAAGGGAAAAAAGACCCTTTTTTTAATTTTTTTTTCCTAAATATCACTTATTGTGTAACGAAAATGGAAAAGAACAAGCAATAGTAGCAATTCATGTACAGTGGAGTATTTATCAAATCTCGAAAAATATAATGGGGATAACAAGAACTGTCGAAGCATAGCACTAATCATCAAATTTAACTAAATTGCCATAAGCAATTTGCTCCTCTTTCATTCACAAACTTCAAGATTTCCCTCTAGCGGATGACCGATGCAATTATAATTAGTTTCTACCTGATGATAACATCAAATGTTCCCAAAAACAGAACGGAGCGAGCTGATGCCCAAGAATCCAATAATTCTCTTCTGTTTGCAACATTTGGCAACTATGGTTACTCATGTTGGGTATTGTAGAACATGGTCTTGATCATAGGTACCCGGCTTAAGCTGAAATCCTCCCACAAAGACGCCAGTAAGCTCCAGAATGAAAGAGAGATTTTTCAAATACCCAGATATCGCGAACAAGGACCTGAAAATATTGTAGACACCAAACAAGTTGGAGAAGTAGGTATAAAAGTTGCGGAAAAAGCATGCTCAATACTGAATTTGAGAAAAATAGTTGCGCTTCAAAACATAAAATACGGATTATATCTTATGCTTTTCATTAATCAAAACAATACATATAATAGACAAATAATTCATATTTTTATCTCCTTTTCTTGGAATCAAGCCGACCTATCCTCCCTCTATTTTCAAATTCTTCCACTCTAAAAAGTAAAGGAAGGAGCTTCAAAGCTCTAAACAACCATTTTGCAACCACAACCAGCAGGAATTTTATCAACAGTTTACCACTGTGGGAGGATATACTGTACTGTCCAGATCCTTGTGTACAGAATTTTTTTTTTTTTTAAAAACTTTCATTTTGAACCATTAGATGTTCAATTGCCACCAAGACAACTCCATAAACAACTGAGGCTTCATGAACAATGACTATAACTATTTGACATTTTTAACATTCAAGCTGTAGTATTCCCTTAAGTGATCACCCATTACCAAACCTCTTTCCCCCATTTTCTTCAAAATTAATTTAGCCTCCTCGTGCCTCTCCAATTTAATCAGTTTACTAGCCAATACTCCAAAATTCTCCGTATCCAATAATGCATCTCTTCCACCATAAATCATCACAAACTTCAATGCCTGCATATAGTAGCCTAACTCCAGGAATGCATTGATAACATGCACATGTGTACTATATAAGGCACTCACTCCATCATCCTCCATTCTCCTCAAAACAGCCAGAGCCCCCTCCACTTTCCCTGCCCTACATGCACCCAAAACCAGCGCATCATATGTCCGTGCATCAGCACCTAAACCCTCCTTGTCAATCCTTCTCAACACCTCAATAGCAGGCTTTAAATTTCCATCGTAACAATATGCTGTTAACAAATAATTGAATGCTGTCAGGTCAGGTGAAACCCCCAGTGAACTCATCATTTCCATGACATTCCAGGCATCCTCCATCTTCTTCTTCCTAGTGAGAGAATTCAGTACGGGGTGAAAGCTAATCACACTTAAGCCGTGCTGTCCACGTGCCATGATATTAACAACATGCAGTGACTCTGTGATTCTATCTATTTTGCAGAGACGAGCAATCAGTGCATTATGTGCACTTGAGCGGGGGAAGCCCTTATCAAGGCGAGCAAGAGTTTGAGCAAGATCTTCCAGGATAGAGAGGGAGCTAGCAGTGTTGGTGATGAATTTGAAGGTGTTGCTGGTGTTGTAGCACCTATCTCTGACACGCTTATTGAGGAGGTAATGAAGTTTGTCAAAATCTTGTTCATGGCCAGCAGCATTGATTAGATCATCATAGTGGGTAACAGTGGATTTGTCGGGTAATGAATTATAGATAGGATTTTGGGTGCTGAAGAAGCAAGTGGTTGACAGGTTAGGTTGGGGATTTGAGGATATGTGATGCAGCTTGCGGAATGGGAGTGCCATTGTTTTACGGTTTAAAGAAAATGGATAAGCAAGCTGCCAATCAATTTGCAGTATCAATTGCAATCCATTAAAGAATGTAATACAAGCATAGGATTGCAAAATTATTCAGTACAATTCCAAAATGCTAGCATACATAGTTATTTTACCTCCTTGGTTTTATCTCCAGCAACAACAGTTCCTTTCACATCATAGGCTTCAAATTTCTGCGGGGAATAAGCAAAACAGAAAGTAAGCAAAGCTGCAACAAATATATTTATGTATATGCATAAAACAAATGAATTGTGAACAGCTGCTTCAAACCAAAGCATCAGCCTTCAATTCCATAAAATGGGAAAGCTCTTAAGTTAGCATTACTCATTTATGACAGTCGTATAGGCATGAAATTCTCTAGATTTAGAACATCATTTTTGTTACAACATGATCTTCATTGTAAGTAAACTAACTTTTGTTAAATGATATCTTCATTGCAAGTAAAATAAATAAGTGAATTTGTAAATTAGTAAACCTAGTGGCCTTTTGCTCTGCCTTCAACAGGTACAGTCAGACACACCATTGCCACAGATCTAAAACAACCTTCAGACGTCAAATACCACTCTATGGTTGCAGAAAGGGGACTTAGAAGGATGGATCTGGAGTTCAAACTACCCGAAACCCAATATTGATTTTTGGGGGGTGGAAACTTAAGAGGTGACTCCCAGATATTACAGGTAGATATCTATTACACCCAAGTTGTAATATCTCTCTAGGCAAATGCAATAGGCATGCAGAATACCCAAAAAAAAAAAAAAGTGATCAAATGTACACAATGTCACTCTACCTGCTTTGTCAAAAATTCAAGCGTTAGCTGTATAAAAACCTTGTTTAGGTCATTTCGATCAACACCAATCTGAAATCATATAAAAAGACAAGAAAGATAAGATATAAAGGAGAGTTACTGTTTAAATTAAGGATATGCATAGCTACAAATTCTTACACTCTCTAGATAAGGCAAAATTCCAAACTACATGATAGTTACTTCCTTCAATATTAACAACCTGGATTCATATGGTGTGGATCAAAACTGTTAAGAATAAAACATCAGTACTCACAAGTCGAGCTCGCAAAGTTCGTATCTTAACAACAGGCTCAATCATTTCCCAATAAATCTTACTCCACTTTGACTCTCTTTGCTTAATTTCATTCTTGACTTCCTGTCAGGAAATAACTGATATAAATTTTTAAAGATATAATTTACATGTTTAACAAGACAATACTCATAGTACGTAGAGCAACAGCAGAATACTAGAATTAGAAAACGGATAACTGATACTGGGAGAAGTATAACCGAGATATCAGGGAAAAGAGACAAGAACATACAGAGTACATTTTCTCTGTGACTGCTTTCCTTAATGAATTTTTGTCACCAACTGCTATTAAAGAGCTTATCTGGGAATAGAAGAAGGAGACAAGGAGAAGGAGGAGGGGGCAAATGACGGGAGGTCAGAATAAATGAGCATGTAACTCAAATCGAGCTGAACATAAGTCAAGTCAATATAACACCAAGAAATAAAAAAAAAAAGAATCAAACAAAAATTTCGTGATTATACCTCCTTGTACAACTTAATGGCCTCCTTATAAAATTCATTCTTTGAGTATCCGGACTTTCTTAGCTTAGAAATGGCATAGGCACTCTTCAGCTGCAAATGTAAACAGAAACTTGTCATATGAAAAATTACCAAATGTCCGCTAAGAATACATCAAGGAAATTTCATACCCAGACCTAGTATATGAGATTGCTCATGCACTAAGCCAATAGTGCAGTGACACACGGGAAAAAGAAGCTATTTTGCAACTGTGGCCCTTTATGGTGACTTCTATTTCCTAGGTGTCACTAAATTATTAGCTTGGTGCATGATATTGCTTATACATGGGTCTAGGCAAGAATTTTCCTAGCATCAAACAGTAAACATTTGTAGATGGCATTTTCACAAGAGAAAAGTGCAATTGTGTATACCAAGAAATCAAACATATGTATCCAGAAAAAGAAAACAATTAAAATGAGGAGGATTAGTGAAGGGAAATTGGAGGGCAATCCCATGTGCTATAATTTCTTAGACAAAATGCCAACCATAGCATACTAAGAAATTGGAAAGAAAAAGACAAGTCCAATTACAGAAGTAGCTTGCAGGAAGTTGAGAATGAAAACCAGTAAGCCAGATTGTTACCTCTAGAATTACATCTTCTTTTGTTCTTCTCCAACCACTTTTAGTGAACCACCTAATACAAAGAACATAAGGAGTCAGTTGATGACTGAAAACACATACTAAATACTTGCACACTCCATAAGAGATCACATGTTGGTAAGTGTATGCTTGCACACTCCATAAGAGATCAAATGTTGGTAAGAGTACAATACCAAGTGCATTTGCAACCATGAAGCACAAGTAAACTTTGGGTTAGATGCATCCAAACTGTCCTGAGGCCAAAAAGGCCTATGTGTAGGAAATGCAAGATAGTATGAAAACATTGTCTTCTTAAAAAAGATTAAGTATGCTTATGATCTTATACAGCAAATGAGGTGAAATATATAACCAAAATGCATTATATTCCTATGGAACCTGATGCTCTGCATGTAAATCCCCACTGCTACTTTCCTCCTTACGTATAGTAATCAGTTATCATGTCTTAATATCAAAAAAACTAAACCAGTAGAGTGCTGAAATTGTGTTCGATCAAATAAATTGACAACTTTCTGTTAAGACAGACTAATAGTTAACTACTAGTTAAGAAGAACACAATGCTAGGAATACCAGTCTAGAATGTCATCAAGTCATCAAGTTGCAGTTTAGGAGAACATCCAGTTACAGCTATAAGCTGAACAAAGAAAATTGAATTGACTTAGCATATAACTAACCTTCGCCAAAACGGGATTGGTTCACGAGGTGCATAAGGTTCATAGATGAATCCAGGACTTGAAATGGACACTTTAAGAGCCCCCTGCATAAAGTACATAAGAAGCAAAGTCATCTGTGCCCTTTTATACAGACTATTGTATTGTTATAAATTCATAACATGTCCAACTGATTAGTTAAATGACACATAAATTAATTAAATGTTAGTTGATACAAAGATGCAAATGGAGGAGAGACAATCTACCAACCCAAACCCATCAAACTGCAAGCTGTCCCATACCCTTCATTCATTCGCAGCACATGGCAGTAAGAGTATTCAAAATTTGTGGAGGTGTTACGGGTTCTACACAGGTTATCAGTCGTCATGTAATTTCCAATTCGGAATTCTGGAATGCAGAAGTAACGTTTCTAAATTTTACAGTTGCAGAAAGGAATTTTTACAGCAGGAACAAGCCATAAAATATAGAAGATGAATGCTTAAATTCAGTTTTAAAAAACAGTATCATAATTACATAATTATGCAAAACTTCTTTGGAGTTCACAACCAATGGGCATATTATTTGCAGCTAAGCCACTGAACATTTGGAATCAATAACAATGAGTAGCAAATTCAACAATTCTATTTTATTTCTCAAAAAAGAGATATAAGATAAACCAAGTTAAATAACAATATCAGTGCTCTCAAGCTGATGCTTGCCCTATTAAGAATCCAGCATTGTGTACAAATTCTTGCACATTTGATGAATTCCCTTCCAGAGCTTTTAATAATTCTTCTTTTATTTATGCTTGTTTTCTTTGTTTATTTCCATTGCCTAACAAACCGTACAATATCAATGAACATGTAAACAGGCAAAAAATAAAAACTTTTCCCATAGTCAAAAGTAAAAAACAAAATGCCATCTTAAAGATGTAGATAACACACCATTTGCCGTGCTTGTGGGGGAGCCTTTACTTGTGTGGCTGCCCACCTCTTGTCATTTAGAAAAAATGAGAATTCCAAGCCCTGAAAATCAACACAACTGGATGGAGAACATGATACCATCATAACTAACTCAAATAGTTTGTTAAATAGGATTATTGGAATCAAAACTAAGCATGATCTTGCTTTATTAGGTTTTGTAGACACAAACACTTAACTTTATGCCAAATCAATGTTAAGCTTACCCCTGAAGAACGAAGAGTTGCTCTATTTCCATGAATCCAAGGAAAAGCACCACGGCCCTTGTGTGAGCATAACAAAATATGCTGGGAGTTAAAGTCAAGGCCTAATCACACAGAAAACTATATGAATAATGAATCTTCCAACTAAAATCAGCTAATAATACAACACATCTATCAGATTGATGTCAACACAAGCACTTTACCATTTGAAAAATTACTATAGCATCTTCTTGAGTTTCCAAACCTGAAGATAAAGAAGCAATATATGGATATTGATAAAACTATCCCCAAAGAAAAATAAATCAAATCCAACTACAAAATATAATTTAAAGACGCTTTGTTCAAGTCAAAAGAAAATTAGGAAATGCAGGAAATCCAAACGCAAAATACGATATAGAAAACATAGCATAGGAACAAAGATAATCAACAAGTCAATTTTTTCATACCTCGGAGGCAGGGGACGAGGTTTACAGTCAAAAATAAATTCAATAACTAGTATGTAGAGAACTGATCTTTAACGAGCCACATATATTGGGGAATTTTTCTTTTTCTTTTTTTTTCAAGGTGAAACTTTCATTTATCTTCCTAGGGAATTTCTGGGGAACCAAATCAAGCCTCAACCAGGAAAATTAACAATTTCTCAAACTAAAGTGCCAGATAGGTTCTCTCTCCAAGGACCAAGGTGAAATTTCTCAAACTACTGTTCCTCCTGACATTTTTTCCAAAAACCATGCAGAGTTGCAACAGAAATAAATTTATACTTACAAATAAGAAGAATCTCCAGTTTCAAGCGTCTGAGAAATAGCACGAATTGCTCGTAAACTTCTGAGAATTGCCATTTTCAATCGATCATATATTCTTCAAGGTCCCGCACTTACAGTGATGATTGGATCAGAGAAGGGTTTTGCAGTATTCGCAGGGTTTAAGGATTACAGTATATTAAACTCATGGGCTTGGGTCCAAAATGTTGGGTTGGGCTGGCTTCTTACCTGCACTTTTTACTTGAAACTCGGGTTGGTCCGTTACATAAAGTTTCGATCTTTATTCCTTCCCCTGTCCTAAAAATAACAGAAACGGGCAGTCACTGTTACCAAGACAGCATCAACAGCTATTACCGGCAGCGGCAGCAGCTGGAGATCCCCAAAATGTACGGAAAGTGATTCTCTCAATCTTTTTATTTTTCTTCTTGTCTTCTCTTACGCCAACTTTATCGGAACCGTCGATATCAGATCTTACTTTTTCCCTCTCGTGCAACAGTCACCGGCAAGTGCACCCTCAGCTTGTGCAAACGAGTCGCCTCTTAAGGTCTACATGTTCGATCTCCCTCGGCGATTCAGTGTCGGGATTATTGATAACCGCAATGATAATGACAATGCTCCGGTGACGGCGTAGAATTTACCGCGGTGGCCTAAGAATTCCGGGGGTAAGAAAGCAGCACAGCGTGGAGTATTGGTTAATGGCTTCGCTTTTGTATGAGGTCGGCGCAGAGAATGGAGAAGCGGTTAGGGTTTTGTATCCGGAGAATGCTGATGCGTTCTTCGTGCCTTTCTTTTCTTCGTTGAGCTTCAATACGCACCGCCATAACATGACGGCTCCGGAAACGGAGAAAGATCGTCAATAGCAGGTATTGAGTTCGCTTTAGTTCAATTTTCAAGTCGGTATATACCATTTTAATTTTGGAGAATTTCGAATTCCGTTGCATGCGGCAGCTCTGGGGAGAAGCCCTAGAAGTTGATAAATAAGAGAAAAATAAGGTTTTTCAAAGACATAGAATTCCAATTTGCCATTGTTTCTATGGATGATAAGATCAGCTGAATTGTTAGATAACAATTTGTGGGTTTAGCTTTCTTGCATGAAAAGATTCAAAAATTGCAGAGAACATATCCATTTCTGAGACTGGGGGAATTCAAAACTTACTGGTGGATGGATGGTGGGATATGCTATCACTGTCTAAACTTCTTGTAACAATAAAATCTGTAAGTATGGAGTATCTAACCGGATGGTTTTGTGTATAAATAGGGAAATCGTTTCATTTGCCTTTTAAAGGGGAGTATAGAAGTGAATTTTCTATTGTAGTTTACATATTTGAAGTTGTTTTTCGACAGTATACTGCCTTACTACTGACCTTATATCCAAGATTTATAGTAATATCTTGTATACCATTCAATTTACTACTAATTTGTACAGCACATTATATCGACTTGCCTTGCTACTAAGTTGCAGGGCAGAATCCCGTTTAGAATAGCATGGCTTTGAGTAGTCTCATCGGGAAGGCACCTCCATGTATCGATGCTTTGCCTTTCACTAGCAATTAAAAAACAAATTCGTTGTTAAATCATGGGAGATTCATATCTATGGAGTAAAGGCCTGCTTGGGAGAAGTTTTAAAGCTGAGGTGGGAGATAGAACTTTTTAAGTTCTACCTATCGTTTATCTCTATCATGTAACCAAGTTTTTAATCAATCCCTTGAGGTTGTCTGATGTCAAGTATTTTCTTATCTTTGAGGCTCAGTACAATTATCAAGGTTTGCTATTATGTACTTCTAATTTCAGGTCGAAGTGATAGAAATGCTTTATAAATCTAAGTATTGGCAGAAGTCTGGTGGTATAGACCATATAATTCCCAGGACACATCCGAATGCTTTTAGATTTCTCTGGGAACAGTTGAATGCATCTATTCTAATAGTTGCAGATTTCGGCCGCTACCCTATATCCATGTCAACTCTGAGCAAAGATGCAGTAGCACCCTATGTACATGATGAAATTCCAGATCCATTCAAATCTTGCACTATGCTTCTCTTCTTCCATGGGAATGCAGTCAGGAAAGATGTATATCTGGTTCTTATGGTTCAATAAATGGTTAGTTTATTCTAAAACCTAAACTTTTTTTTCCAGCAAAATGATCTTGATGATTCTCTTGTATTCCAGGAAGGCAAAGTTCATGCTAAACTGGCAAAGGTGTTGGATGGTTATGAAGATGTTTATTTTCAGCAAAGCTCTCTTACGACTGAATCAATAAATGCAGTATGTTCTGGGTTGCCAGATTTACTTCCATTTAGGTTTATTGTCACATTAAATTCCTTTCCTGTTTTCATGAGATAACTTCCCCTTAGTGAGTCGCTGTGTATGCACAAATTATCTTTTACCATTAGTTATTTATTTTTTTTCAATATTCATTCATTTTTCTTCTTCTTCTTCTTACCAGTCAACATAAGGTATGCGTTGGTCGAAGTTCTGTCTACATCCAGCAGGAGACACTCCATCTTGCCGACCATTTGATGCTATAGTAAGCCATTGTGTTCCTGTCATTGTAAGTGATCAAATTGAGCTCC
>CANXYI010695604.1:0-10808 GCA_948208565.1 Hura crepitans
TTCACATAGAAGAAGTTACAGAATATATTTATAGAAAAATAAATAGGTGCTTGGAATTGAAATATCATATATGAAATTGAGCAATTGATTGTTTTGAGAACTTTGGTTCTCTCATGCCAATTTTAGAAAATGGATTTTATTGTAGTGACCTTTTATTTAAATTGGATAATAGGTTTCAGAACTTTTATTCTCGTATGCTAATTTGGAAAATTGAATTTTATTGTGGTGATTTTTATTTAGAAGAATGGCTTGAGAACTTTGGTTCTCAAATGTCAATTTGGGAAAATGAATTTTATTATGGTGACTTTTATTTGAAAGAATGGCTTTAGAACTTTGGTTCTTAAATGTCAATTCTAGAAAATAAATGTTATTGTTGTAACTTTTATTAAGAAAGAATCGAAATTTATTTTATTAGCAAAACACCAACTTAGTCGGTAAAAATATGCTTTTTATTATTATTTCTTTTTAACATGTAAAATCATTTTTCTACCTAATTCAGTGTTCGTGGAATATTTCGGGATTGGAATTGAAAGTATCATGCATAAATCGGGTAATGGATTTAATTTGAGAACTTTGGTTCTCACATGTTAATTTTTAGAAAATGATTTTATTGTGACGTTTATTAAGAAAAATTAAACCCATTTTGTTAATAAAACACTAATTAATTAAATAAAAATATTTTGGTTCTTTTTCTGATTGCATGAAAAATTATTTTTCTAATTATTACAACATTTATGGAATATATAGGGAAATAAACCGACAATAAAAACAAAATACAAGGCAATTATCTAAAATACAATATAACCAAATAAAAAATAAAATTACATTTTAGGATGCCTAAAATACAATGTAACGAGCAATAAGGCAATAATTAAAAGCAATCAACCCTTAAATAATCAAATAACTCGCATCACATCAATAGAAATAATATATTAGTATGCGAAGCAAGAATGAAAAAATAGTTAGAAATTAAATAAAAATAAACAGTTACAAAAATATAAAATATTGTACAAATAAATTATCACATCTAATCGGTAGATGAATAATACGAAAAGAAAGATAAAATTAGCCCAAATGACAAAAATAGTATTTTTGGATGCGAAGCAAAAATAAAAAGTTAGACAAAAATTAAATAAAAATAAATAGCCATAAAAAAAGAAATATTGCCCAAATAAATTATCACATATAACTGGTAGATCGATAATGCGAAAAATAAAAATAAAATAGTAAAAATGACAAAAATAATATTTTGGATATGAAGCAAAAATAAAATGATAGATAGAAAGTAAAAGAAAATAAGCAATCTCACAAATGCAAAAAAAATATGGCATAAATAATTTATCACATCTAACTGGTAAAATGGATAAAATTAAAATAGAGAAAAATGGAAAACTGAAGAAAAATAGGTCGGTCAACACAACGGTATTTTTGCCTTAAGAAAGATCTCAAATAGGATTGAAAACAGTGTTTGAATCTTTAAAAAAAATCCAAAAAATAGAGTTAGAAGAGTATTTTTTGCCTTTTTTTTATCTATTTTCTCTCTCTAAAAAATTTTGTCCCTCTATAAAATGACCAACCTTAGCTTAAAATGACCCATTTGGTTTTTATACACGACTCCCAAGCATAAAACGAGCATTTTGAGTTGAAAATAGCCATTTCTAGGAGCTAAAAACCTGTTGGGCAAAAATGACCAAAACAGCCATTTTCAGGAGCAAAATAGCCATTTTCAGGAGCAAAATGGCACTTTTGACCATTCTAGGGCCAAACGACCGTTTTTGTGCACGAGAACTCCCATTTTAGGCCTAAAACGGGCGTCCCGCGTGGAACTACTCATTTTAGGCCAAAATAGTCAAAATGGCCATTTTGGCTGTTCTGGCAAAAAACAGCTGTTCCCTTTGCGAGAATGACCTATTCTTTATTTTTTTTAAAGAAAAAGTTTTGAGATCTTTGGTTAGGACATAAAAAATCCATTTTTGGGATTTTTGTCTTTTTCATCATCATTAGGCAAACCAAACCTAGAAGCCCTAAAGACTTAGTGTTTACAGTTGGCATTGCATATTGATGAGACCTATATCCCGTTATCTAGTTTCGAACAATTGTCCCTATTGAATATAGGCGAAGTCATTGGATAATTGGATTAAAGTAAATTATATGTAATATGATTAGACTTTTAAGAATAAATATGGACATGAAACAATAAGAACATAAACAATCTGCATATAATAAGCATTAATACTTACACATATGCACATTATGGTAAAATAAATAATTAGTGAAATTAAAGATAAAGATAATTACATTAAAAAAATAACAACTTAAAGTGCAAAAGTGAATCTAAAATAATTAGAATAAACACAATGTGTATGTAATGAGTTTTTGTAACTTGTATATGTCTATGATAGGTTATGAAAGTTATACATGATTGAGAACAATTATATAATACAAATACCACTTAAGATTTAGATAAAAGGTCTGATAATGGCATAATCATAACTAATGAAATGATTGTATCAATTTCAAGTAACAAAAATGTGATATGTATGTTATGCATAAACGATGTAATAAAAATGTGATATGTATTTTATGAATAGACTACATTATTAAAATGAATGCTTGTGCATTTGTAATTTAAGTATATTTCATTGAATACATCACTAAGTTTTATGCTTAGTGTATCATTTTTTTTGTGATGAATAGGTAGGAGATAGCTAATAGACGAGCAGGCTCAAGCAAAATAGTGCAGATTAAGATAGTTAATTTTTATTAGTATATTTATTTTGTACTTATTATGTGATGTAGTCATAAGAAAAGGCACTTATGTATAACTTTAAAGGATGGGTCCATATTGGTATCGGTAATGAATTTGTAACTCTTAAAAGAAGGATCTTATATGGATATATATGTATGTTTGAATACTTATACCAATCTGTATATGCTTGAAACACATGTAATATTTTATATGACTAAATGATGTGATTATGAGTTTGATGTAAGTTGAGAGTGTTGGGATAATTAGCAGGATAATATGATTATGAGTTAAGATAATGATATGTTATAAAAGTGTTATTTTTATACAAGTTACTATTTTAGTAGTGTCATCGAACAACCATTATACTGTTGTATTTTTGACATGATGATCCCAAGTGGTACATGTTGGTCGTGTTTTGAATAAGTGAAAACATAAAAAGTATTATAGCTTGAACCACTTTCTAATAGAGGATTTAAATTAAAAATGTGGTTTTAGATAACATGGATTGTAATAAGAGACATAGTTCGTGTGTCACATCTCATTTGGGTTTAGTAGTCGGATAGGGTAAAGGGTGTCACATTTGGTGGTATTAGAGTATGTTTAGATATTCCTCAATATATAAAAGTTACATGTAAGTGCCTTAGATCTAAGATTATGCTTCACATAAATCTACACTACAGTGGGCTTATATATTGTTCTTTTTGTATAAACCAAAGATGAGAGAATCTAAGCCATAAAATGATGCGGACAAAGTAGAAAGCTATGCTTTGATAAGAGTTAATATGGTTACAAGGGCTAAATCTTCTACACTAGGAGAAGTAGGGTAAGCAGCATAGGTATAACTAGCCTTGCTTTAGTAGATTACTTAGCTCTTGAGGTAGGCCATAGCTATTACCACTCCACCTCTACCATTGGTGTAGCCATAACCACCATAGGCCCTCTAAAAAACATATTTGGGAAGCGTAAAAATGATAGGGTGCTTCATATTTTCTAGGTGTTAAACATGATGATCTTACCATATTAGAATATTGGCTAAAAAGGATAATTAGGATCCTTCAATAATGAGGTGTACTTTTAAAAAAAATGTTATATATGCCACATCACTATTACAATAAAAAGCTTATAAATGGTGTGAGACCATTATTGAGCATTTAGCACCTGAGGATTTGTTTAGGAGTTCTTCTTAAAGGAGTTCAAGAAGAAATATATCATAAAGAATTTTTTGGATAAGAAAAGGAAAGAGTTCATCGATTTAAGGCAAAAACATTAAACTATTATAGAATATATGAAAGAATTTACAAAGTTGAGCAGATATGTAAAGGAAATAGTCCCAACAAAGGTAGAAAGATGTATAAGATTTGAGAAGGGTTGAATCTTAACATTAGACTCTATGTGACTATGATGAAAATTAAGGATTTCTTTATGTTAATGGCATTTTCCCATATAATTAAATAAATTTAGAATGAAAAGAGAGAAAATTATTACAAGTAAAGGTCTTTTTACTAGGGTTCAGGTAGCTCTTTCCATTACTGATAAGAGACAAAAGGGCAACTAGCATAAAAATAGTAAAGTCAAGTTAAAACCTCGAGATCTAAGCTAGGATCACAAGTTAGACATCAATAAAAGCTTTAGACATCGACCTCTAGTACACTAACATTTATTGCCAACATTGCACCAATAATCTCATGTAAGCATTATGGTAAGAGCACTTAGCTATTTGTTGGAAGACTATACCCAAGGCATGTGTCAAGTGCGGCTTCATAGAGCATTATGCCAGAGATTGTCTAAAAAGGCTGATAGTTGATACATAATATTAGACATCATCACCTATTGTCTCTAAAAGTCAAAGTGGAGGCAAAAGAGATACAATAGGGGAAGTTAGAGAACTAGAGCTAAGAATATGGATAAAGCCAAGCCTAGAGCACTGGTTAGGCAATATGCCCTTAGAGCACAAGAAGAGTTAGATTCTCTATATGATATATC
Organism: Hura crepitans; assembly: GCA_948208565.1. NCBI lineage: Eukaryota > Viridiplantae > Streptophyta > Magnoliopsida > Malpighiales > Euphorbiaceae > Hura > Hura crepitans. The sequence continues at coordinate 4,733 of CANXYI010695604.1, forward strand.
GAGTATTCTTTATCTCTTAATTTATTTTTGTGATAATGGTAAATTTAAAGTTTATCCTTTTTCACACATACATAATATGAACACAAGTAATGATAAAAAGTATAATTAGGACGTTATAGCTGATAATATAGTTTTGAATATTTTTGTAGAGAGGTTAGAGACAAATTAAGGGAAAGTGAAAGAGATGGTGTAGGAAGGCTTATTTGAGGCCAATAAGGACCTAGTATGTGTATTCAATGAAGTATACCTTATACGTGTAAATTCAATAATTAAAGTGTGTAATTATATGCTTAAATAGCATGATTAATGTGTATAAGCATATAAATTGAAGTTTATGACATATTAGTATTATTTAAAAGATTATTACATGATCTAAATAGAAATTGAACCATAAAGTGGATGATAGGTCTGTAATGCCTGAGATTTGAGGCTCCATGAATAGTGCTATAGGGTTTAGGAAGTGTGCCTTGGTTACTAAGACACTTACGCGTGGACTGAGGTAGTGGCACTGGTCATGAAGCTTTAAGGGGCTTTAAGTTAATGAAAAAGTTGAAATTTAAAAATTTAGTAGAACCTATAATTCATTTTAGGCCATAAGGAATGCATCTATGTAATAAAATTTTTTTGAGCCGAGATTAACCTAGAAAGTGCCCGGATAGGCCCGAAAATAGCAGACCTTGAATCTCAAAAATTCCACTGGATCCACGGGTGAAAGAATTTTTGGATTATGAGGTCGTTTGCAAATTCTCAAAATTTTTAAGGTTAGCATACAAATCGAGGCAATTTGAAACTGTCTTATCAATGGAATCTGGCCATAAAAATTTACAAGCAGATAGAAGAGATTAAAATGTGAATTTTAAAATGAACAGTATAATTTTTTGAGGTTTGAGTGAATTACTGTGAATTTTTTAAGTTTGCCAAAAAATTGGGATGGTTCGAAATTTTTGGTACCACCTTGAATGTCAAAGTGGGGCCCATTTCATGCTAAGTGGCCAAAGAGGCTTGCAAAGTGTCAAACCTCACTTGACAAGTGGATTTCCACTTGGAATGAAGAATTGCCTTTCTTTCTCTTTTCTTTGCTGCAGCCGACGCTAGGGGAAGAGAATTCTAGCCATAACTTTCTCATTTCTTCACCAAAATGAGTGATTCTAGTTGCTAAATTTACTTTTGTGTGTTAGGCACCATGAAGAAAAAGAATCAAGCAAAAAGGATTTTTCATTTGGGAGATAAAAATCATCTAACGTTGCTAGTCCAAATAGTCCAAAGAAGTGACCCTTGGGTGAGTTTTTGGCTAATTCTCCTCCTTTCCTTAGGTTTTTTGGCTATTAATTGATGTTAGAACCTACCTAACATCTATGTGATTATGTATGTGAGGTGTTTGTGGCCATTGAAGGGTAGCTTAAAGCCCAGGAAGGGAGAGGGAGCTCACTGTAAAAGCTGGCCAGATTAGTGTTTTTAAGGAATTAAAGGGTTTTTTTCACAAGTGAACTTTAAGCCTTTTTACATGCATTGAGGTGATTAGGATGATGAATGATGAATTGGGATGGCTAGAATGTTAATTTTATGAGTAATTTCTTCCATGGTAGTGTTGATTAAGTGAACACTTAATGATTTAGGGGGACATGACTTAAAGAACTTGAGAAATTAGCACTATTTGCTTGTTGATTTTGATGATTATAGATACTTAGTTTGGTTTTATAATGACTAGAATGTGGATAAATGACTTCATAGTATGTTAGAGTAGGAATTATGGCAATTGTGATTAAAGAACACCATGAATTATAGCTTCCATGATTGTACCCAAGGGCTACCATGAGTGAGCTTTACTAGTAATGCTTTGTAGCCTATGGAAACTTGCTTGGAATTGGGTGTGTATGTGTGAAATCATGTTTATGCCATACTTATATAGATGAATATCGGTCTAAGGTGAAAAAGGAATTGAATTTTGTGTTATTTTCCTTTATTATCGGAGAGCATGCTAATGGCATTATGACATGAAATTTTAGCTTATTAAGGTGCTTGGCAAGTGAATTATAATGGCTAGATAATTGGCATAGAATGACTATGAAATTAAATAATGTATATGACATGTTGACAAGATGTAATACACCTTGAGAAAGTGTATTTGAAATGGCTAAAAAGGTTGAACTAAAACATGTAGCTATGACTTAAAATAAGTACTTAAAAAATGGTTTGAAATGTGCTATGTAATTGTATATTTACTTATGCCTTTTGGGCTAAATTTGAGACATCTGTATGAATGGCAATTGTGCCTATTGGTTGGCCTTGGAATTAGCCTAGATGTGTTTGGATTTGGGCTTATGAATGTGCTTAAAAAGGATGTTTAAAACTATGTTAAAATTGGACTTAAAACAGTTCCAGAATTTGACTTGAAAAGTGGTCAAAATGAACTATAATTGTCCAGTTGACCATTACCTGAACTAAAAATGTCATTGGATAAAAAGTGTTAACTTCTTGAGTATTAATACCATGATACATCATAACATATTAAACCTTGAATTTTGGTAATAAGAGAACTAAATATTAATTTGGGATTTTACTTGGTAGAGCCAAAATGTGGCTATACCAAACTGGCTGAAAAATAAATGGTAAGATAAAATTTATAATTGTCTGTTATTAGACTATAAATATTATAAGAATATTTTTGGTTAATAAATGACCTTAAAATGAGTTACTTGGTACATTAGTTAGACTCCCACTAGATGGGTTAACTAGTTAACTTAGGGTTTTGTAGCTGCTAGCTGTTTGATGTTCAAGTAGTAACTTTATTGGTGGCTGGAGAGGCTTACGGGTTATCTCTATTATGTCACCTAGATGTTGAGATTTTATTTATTGCTAGGGAAGCCTATAGGCTGATCTCTATTATGTCACATTCCTAATGATATTTGTTTATGGCTGGGGAGGCTTACAGGCTAATCTCTATTATGTCACATAGATACTATTTACATGTGTCTGGAGAGGCTATGAGCCGATCTCCATTATGGCACATATGTCGGTGCAGCGGTGTAGATCCAGAATGGGGATGACTGCACCAATTTATTTTCCCTTTAGATCTAGTGTTTTTAAGTGTCATCTTCTTAGTTAGGCTAGTGAATGAAATTAAGTGAATAAGCATAATTGGATTACTTTTTTTAAGAAATTGGTGAAATATAAGCAAAAGGGCATTTTAGCCATTTTACACATATGTTATAAATAAATTGATTCATGTAAAGTATGCATGCTATGAATATTAATAATCACTCTAAATAATTCATGTAAGTCAAAAATGTTATTTCATGTCTTATAAATGCCTTAGGGGTATTTTAGTAATTTGACACATATTGTATAATTGAATTACATAATAAGGTAAAATCAGTTATTAAATTGCCCATGTATGAGAAGGATATAATGCCATAATTTAAATGCTTTAAGTTCACCACTGAGTATCTCATATACTTAGCATACCTATTTTGGTGCGCATGTACTCAAGAGTAGAATCCTGCCTCATGAAGCATGACAATAAGCATTTAGAGGATACCAATGAAGGATTTTAAAGTAATTATTGAATATTTTTGATATCCATGTACCTAGGTGGGAATTAGGTAGTAACATGTATTTAAGCTCTATATATGTGATGTATATAAGTAAATATAAGCTACTGATGTAAATAAAATAGTCTTATTTGTTTTTTTTTTGTGAATGTCTGTTTAAAAATGATGTTTGATGTTGATGTAAGCCTGAGGCTCTATATATGCATGCTTTTATCTGTTGCCTGAGGCCTGAGTTTGATGTGCAATAGTTGATAATGCTAGGATGAAAATGGGGGACTAAATGGGTCCAAGAGTTGTGGAATGTTTATAGAAGTGTTTTAAACAAGTTTTAGAATTTTTAGATGGAACTCAGACAGCCATTATGCTACTAGAATTTCTAAGATTTTAAGGAGGACCCGTAATTATCTAAAACTAACATCCTTTGTGTGACTATAACTTAAGCAAGGTATAGAACAAAAGATAAGTGAATTTGGAAACAATGTAAGTTAAGCTAATGTAAGTAATGGAAGTGACATGAATAGTGCTAATGGATAATATTAGGATGGGTGACTTAGGAGTGAGGTCATCACCTATAAAGTTCTTAGGGAATCTATTAGGGGGTATCACATTTGGTGGTATCAGAGCCTAGGTTCAATGTTCCTCAGTAGAGTATATGGATATCAAATGTTTAAATTCCCAATTCCTCTGAACTGTTATTTTGTCTGAGGCTGATAAGTTATTCTTTTACAGTAAGCATATGGCTGATCACGCATCTGAAGAAGGGCCTAAAGAGGTGGCTAGTTTTGCACCAACTATAATATAGGGAGCAAGCAATACATCTGTACCTGAACCCAGTGATACTATATAGTAACCCCAACCACTAGAGCCTAGTCAATTATAGGTTAAAGCATCACTAGCTTTATTATAGCAGATAGTAAATTTGCTTCGACAAACTTCCACTATTGCTGCTCCTCCACGTCCACCTTTTCTAGTACCAATATCACCTCCACAACTATTTTTCCATAAAAGAGTCCCTTAAAGAGGTTAAGGAAGATGAGAGCTATTGATATTCTAAGGAAGAGAGAGGATGATGCTACTAGAGTTGAATACTGGCTAGATAGAACCTTCAGAGTTATGGAGCAGTTAAATTATACTGAGGCTGAGAATCTACAATGTGCTACTTATCTTCTGTAGGAGGAAGCTAACAATTAGTGGAATATTACCTAGAGAAGAAAGACATTAGTAGAGCTACCCTGGGAATATTTCCTAAAAGAGTTCAAGAAGGGATACATACTTGACTCCTATAAGGATAAAAAGAGATAAGAATTTCTAAATTTGAAGTATGGAATGAGAACAATGTCAAAATATGAAAAGGATTAAGATTTCTAGCAAGATTGAATGTGGAGTTGAGGATATAGATACCCCATATGAGAAAGGGATTTTGCTATATTAGTATCAGCAACATATGATATGGAAGAAATGGTATAAGAAAAGAGGGACCTCTTTTAGAGGAAAATGCAATTTACTATGCGGCAGTCCATTGCAGTATCAGGAGATGGGAAGAAGAGGAGTGTGACACCCCCTACTGGATTCCTAAAGAACCCAATAAGAGGCATACTTCTCACTAAGTCACCCATCCTAAAATTTCTCCCAAGGTCATTCGTTTAACTTTTACTAATTTCACTTTAGATTATGCTATCTGACTCTAAACCCACTTTTTGTCAATTCCTATGGTCCATTTAGGTTACAATCAATCTGGTTTAGTTATTATTGAGGAAAACTAACATCATTCAGGTGTTTTCTAAAAATTTAGCAACATAATAGCTACTAGAGTCCTATGCCTAAAATATATACTAGCCTATTTAACACTTCTGTAAGCAATTCATAACACCTAGACCCATCTGGTCTCCCATTTTCAACCTCTCATCATCATCTAACAGACATCAAACTTAGGCCTCAGGCCACAAATTAAATAAGAATAAATATAAAGCCTCAGGCTCACATCAACTTCAACATCACATATAAACATTCATTCACCAAAGAACATGTATAATTACTTAATTTACATCAACAAAGTCATAATCACTCAATTACATTACATTTCCAAAGCTTAAATACATTTTCCTACCCAATTTCCACCTTAGTACTTGGATATTATAACTGTACCAAAAATTACTTCCAAAGTCTTCACTTGTATCCTCTAAAATGTTATTATCACACTTTACGATGTAGGTCTCACAGTTATGTACCTACACACCAAAATTGGTACGTTAAGTATATGAGATACTCAATGGTGAACTTAAAGCAATTTAATCATGGTATAATAATATTAATTTACATGAGTCGTTTAAGAAGGATTTTACTTGACTATATAACTTAATTATTCACTATGGTGCCAAATTAATAAAATAACCCTAGGGTATTAATCTGGTCTGATAATAGCATTTTTGAATTGAATAAATCATTTAAAACAAGTATTATTATTTTCAACAAGCATACTTTACAAATATTACTTTAAACTTGCTTACATGTGGAAAATGTCTAAA
>CANXYI010695622.1:0-15831 GCA_948208565.1 Hura crepitans
ATTCTATCGATAAGATAGGCTTCAGATTGCCTTAATTTGTATGCTAACCTCAAAAATTATAAGAATTTGCAAATGACCTCGGAATCTAAAAATTCTTTCACCAGTGGATCCAGTGAAATTTTTTATTTTCAGGGTCCACTATTTTCGGGTTTGTCTGGGCACATCCTGAGTCAATCTTGACCAAAAAAAATTTTATTGCATGGATGCATTCCTTACTATCTAAAATGAATTATTGGTTCTGCTAAGTTTTAAATTTTAACTTTTTCATCAACTTAAAGCCCTTTGAAGTTCTATGACCAATGCCACTACCTCGGTCTATGTGCAAGTGTCCCAACAACCTAAGCACACTTCTCGGACCTTATGGCACTATTCATAGAGCCTTAATTCATGGGTGTTATAGTTAGATTTTAGAAAAAGGGGAAGTTGAGCCCTAGATTCATTGGCCCATATGAGAACACAGAGAGAGTAAAACCTCTAACATATAGGGTGGATTTGTCATCTGAATTGTAATAGGTTCATAATGTTTTGAATGTCTCAATGCTGAGGCAATATAAATTTGAAGCCTGCATTATAGTCCTAGCAACAAATGTGGAAATATAGCTAGATTTGAGCTATGAAGAAAAACCGATGCAGATACTACCCAAAGAAGTGAAATAGTTGAGCAATAAAGCCATTCCTTTTGTTAAAGTCCTCTAGAGGCACCACAATGTAGAAGAAGTTACTTGGGAGCCTAAAGAATAGATGATTGCTTAGTACACACCTATTTACTCAAGGTAATTTTGAGGATGAAATTTTTTAAGAGGGAAAGAATTGTATCGCTTATAAGTTAAGGCTCCTTAAATAGTACTAATAAGGCCAGAAAGTGTTCTCAGTGTGCTGAGTCACCTTCATAAGGCTCAAGGTAGGGGTACTTGTCATGAAACTTCAAGGGGCTATAAAATGATAAAATTGACTTAATTTAAAGATTTAGCAAAACTAATAAATTATTTTAGGCCATAATCTAGTGCGCTATAAGCTCAGACAGAGTCAAATCGAGAATGACTAGAGATATGCTCGGACATACCTAAAAATGCCATTCCTTCAAGGCTAAAAATTTGCTTCAGTCCATTGGTGAAAGAATTTTTGGATTCTAAGGTCGTTTACAAATTTTATTAATTTTAGGGTTTTGCACATAAACTAAGTTATTTGGTTAACTATCCTGTAAGTGGAATTTAGATGTGAAATTTTATGAGTCTTTAAATGGGACTGATCGAGGATTTAAAAAAAACACAATAATTTTAGTGGTCTAAGTATTGTTTTAAAATAACCTAAATTTTCTACCGAAATTGAGCTTTTTTGGGTTGTTTGTGTGGCATGTGGGCCCTATCCATGCCATCTTAGACACTATATAAGTCTCTATTTGCCACTTAAATGACCACTTAGCCATATCCACTCACCCCTCTTTTATTCTTTTTCTTTCTTCCCTAATTGTCCCAACGCTATTTATAACTTCATGCTTCCAATTTCATTCCTTTAACCAAGCTTTTCCCTTGCCTATTACCATAAAAAGAATCCATAAATTATGTTAGGAATTATTTTTTTTAAGGTGTTAGAAGCCATAAAAGTCCAAAGATGGCAAGAAAATTCAAGATAGCTCAAGGTGTACATCAAAGAGGACTAAAAGGCCAACTTCTGATATATGAGTAATTCAATCATTTTTAATATATTTCCTATAGGATTTGATAATTCTAAGAACACCTATATGATTGGAATTTGATTTAGAAATATGTGTAATTTTTGGTGGATTTTTGAATGTGAGTTGGCATGAATAGAGGAAAAGAAGAAGTGAGGTTCAACTTCTTTGATAGTGAGGTATATTAATTTAATGCATGAATGATAGAAATTGTGTGTGATAGGTTAGGATTTCTTATATGGAAAAGGTATAAAAGGTGGCATATATGTGTGAATTCATGATTGAGGTATGTGCTTAGGATAATGGCATATGTAAATCATGTTTAAAAAGTGGCTTTGAGGAAAAGAATGCATGAAAATGTAGGTTTCCCTTTAGGTTGAGAGGTTTTTTTATAAGGGTGTGTGTGTGTATTGCTTGTTATAGTGTTATGGCATGGTATTTAAGGTATTTGACTTGCATTATACTTGAACTATAAGTGTAGGTGGTAAGAATTTTGAGTTTTTATGTGTGCTTCCTTTTTGTCAAGAGGTTCCTTAGTGGGTATGCCAAGTGTATGGCATGTTTGATTGGCATGTTGTATGGAATATGGCTTGCTAAGGATGGAATGATAGGTGTAGGTGAAGGGATGGGTCAATAAAGCTTGTGTGTGTATGTAATATAGCCGAGGCATTATCATAGTGTGTGTTGGCTTTGTTTGCATTAGCAAAGGCACAATATCTATGTAGGCATGTTTGTGTGATCTTTAAATGTGTATATTTGTGTTTGAATGCTATTGAAAACATTTGCAAGGCAATTTGAGACTATTGACCTAGAGTTTTGCAAGGTTAAATGGCATGAAAATGAGGTATGGCCTAACTAGCATATTTGTGTGTAATGGCATGACATTTATGGCCTAAATATGGCATTATTTACATGGCATGATCTAGGTGGATGTGCATGCTTAGTATGGCATGAAATAGATATCTTATAGGACACTTTTAAAGGATGGAAAAAGGTTGAAAAATGAACTTCAAACTACCTTGAAATGGCATGAAAAGTGGACTTGTAAATAGACCAGTTTTAGGCATGAAATTGTATCTTGAACTGACTTAACATGTGATGTTTATGTAACTTGCCACATAAGTGATTTGTATGCCAAGTTGACATGCTTATTTGAACTTTGCTTTAGGCCTATGGAAATGCTTCATTGTTAGTGCAATTGCTTTAAAAAATGACCTAAAATGGCAATTGCAAAATAGGTAAAATGACCTAAAAATATCCCATTAGTAATGATTTTGGGATTATAATTAAATTAACTGCCTAACAAGTAAACAATTGAGCCTAAATAATAGTCTAGACTTGATTTATTATGCTTTTAATTATGCCTTTAAAAATAGGTTAAAATGTTATAGAAAATTTTATTCTTAATTGCCCTGCAATGCTAAAAATGACCTGTAACTGTTCTGGTCAAAAATTGGTTGTCCAATAAAAATTTTAACTACCTATTTTCTAACTTGTACTATTATAAAAAGATGATCAAGAAAGAAATAAATTTAAAATGAAGTTAGATGGTCCATTAGTTAGACACCCACTAGATGGGTTATTCGATCAACTAAGAGATTAGCAGCTGCTAGACTATCTTCTTATCAGATTAGATTGGCACAGCAGTCAAGGTTTATAATTGAGCGACTACACTAGTCTATAGGGTAGACACTCTTTATTGCTAGTAGTTTTGACTATATATCAGACTATACCGATGCAACAATAAGGGTCCTTAGAGGGGCCACTTCACTAATCTGTTGGGCAGACCCGCATAGATTATTTGATATGACCTGTTACCATTGAGAGGTTTACAAACTGATCCCTATGCATAGTTACTCAGTATGTTTGCCCTTTGGCAGGTTCCTATGAACTGATCCTTATGGCTATATCAAGCTAATGCAGTGGTCAAGATCCAAAATGTGGGCCACTACATATTTTTCAATTCCCTCTTGGTCCTGTGTCTCTAAGTGTTATCTATCAAGTTAGGCCTATGAAATATGCTTAAAATAGAGAAATGAGAGAATTTTAAATAATTGATAATAATTTTTTACGATAAATTTAATGAATAAATTCCAATGGCATTTCGATAAATTTGAAGAAAATATGGTATATCATCTAAATGGCATCAACCATTTGGCATGTTGCTTACATACTACACCTAAACCATTATGATACTTTTGTATATGTGTGTTAATGCATATGACATGTTTTAAATGTTTTAAATTCACCACTGAGTTTTATACTCAATGTACCTATGTTCTGGTACGCAAGTAACAAGGATAATACAGTGTAGCCATACAAGTGTTGAAGGGTAAAGAGAATTATTTTTTTCTTTTTAAAAGTGGCACTCATGTAAATCCTATAGGTTTAGGTTAGCATGCTTAGAAGCCACTATGTTTATATATAAAACTTGGGTATGATGTATATAAGTAGGTGTTGTATTTATTGGTTTGCTTGTGGTTTTGATAACTATGGTCCTCAGGCCATATGTGTATGATTCTAATATATGTCTTATGTGTGTTAATGTTGACTGAGGGACTAAAAGGGTCTAGAAAGAGGGTTATAGATTGTTTCGCTGTAGAAGTGTTTTTAATAAGTGAAAAAAATTTTGATATGTCACTCCGTCTAATTTTTTATGACCTAGAAAACGTCTATAAATGATTTTTTTGAGTCTGTCAAACTATCTACGAACATGATTAAGAATTTGACTAGACATTATAGTAATATTTGATAGAGTTCTAGAATAGTCTATAATTGTTAAGTAGTTTTTCCCTAAAGCAAACCTAGGATCGGTAACCTATTAAAAAGTGCACCACCTGTCGAGTTTCTTTAGAAATCCTATAGGCGGTGTGACAATAGCCTCTACAACTTATGGCATTATAAAAGAGCTATCTAAAGTGAATAGAAAAGATGGGGATCATAATCTTTTTTGGAACTATGAATGATGTTGTAGCTAGGGCTGTGTACTGGTTGGAGCATACAATTAGGATACTACAGTAGTTGCAGCTTATCCTTAAAGGAAACCTAATATGTGCCACCTCTCTTCTATAGGAAGAAGCATTCCATAGGTGGGAGACTACATAGAAGATGAAAGCTATAGCTAACTTAGGACTTCTTTCTTTAAAAGTTCAAGAAAAGGTATATCTCAAAGATATACTTGGATAAGAAGAGATAGGAATTTTTGCATTTAAGGCAAGGGCAAAGGTCAATGTTTGAGTATAAGAAGCACTTCACCCAGTTGAGTAAATATGCAAAGGAGTTTATTCCAACTAAGGAGGAATGTCATAAGAACCTTGAGAAGGGCCTCAATGCTGAGGTGACGAAGCAAATTACTATTTTAAAGATAAATGAGTTTTCCTCCCCAATATCAACAGCATATGCTATAGAGGAAATGTTAAGAGAAAGAAAAGAAATTTTCCTAAAAAAAGGCCTTTTACTGCAGGGCAAGCCAATTTATCTCCTGATGGAGACAAGAAGCAGAAGGGCAATAAGGCCCCACATTAGTCCCAAAGATAGAGCCAGACTCTGAGGATAGATTACGGATCTCAATCTAGACCTCAACAACCACAATAGGCTACCAGTGCCCCAGTGCCTATAGCTAGGAGTGCACCTCCAATGTGTGGAACATATAGCAGGAAACATTAGGAAGTGTGTTGGCATGTTAAGTGAGGAGAGTATTTCATATGTGGATCTAGAGATCAATATTAAAGGGACCACCTATAACACCTCTACAAAAACATGGCTGCTATTTCTAGTAGAGGGTTACTAACTACTATGCCTAACCTTGGTACATATGACTTTTAAAAAGAAACCTACAAAACTTCTTTCCCTATTTAAGGCACAATTCTTACTTGTTAAAGAGATTTTAAAGAGATGTAATAATTATAGCTAATCAGGCAACTTTAAAACTAAAGGTCCTCACACTTGTATAAACTCAAGGACACAACTAAACCATCTTCCTTTTTAGAAGAGGTTAATTAGGGTTTCCTTATCTAAAAAGCATTTGATAACCTGTTAGCCTATACCTTACTCAATCTTATTCACATCACACATGCCTTTGTGTACACATCACACATAGTTTAAATATATCATGATGAAAAGGACATTCAAATTCCTTACATATATAATGATACTACAACTACACATCTATATGTATCTAACTCATAGCTATATACATCATTTTTTACCACTATCTATACATATAACTTACATACTAAAAATAGAAAGATAAAAAAAACACATGTATAATAAAAAGGGCTCTTATTGCTTGGTACTTGATGCTTACTCTTCTCAATATAGATGAACTATATATCCATTTCACTTGACCCTTTTTAGCTCTATAACTTGCATGAGGTAAAACCAATACGCTAAGCAAGTATGCTCAATTGTACTCCAATATGTCTATATCTCACAAGATAAAAAATAGAGGAAGAAAGGTAAGATAACATGCATTCATATAACATAGGTCCAATATGAGCTGCCTAAATTAGTGTAATCTTAATCTTACTATGGCATACAGTTCTTATTAAATGATATGTGTGAAACAACTGTTATTGTGTACAGGCTCCTCATAACTAAGGTTATTCATATTATGTAGCTAGGATGTATGCTCAGTTACCTATGAATTTACCTATATCAAATCTAATGGAGTTATATCATAAGGCTATTTAACTGTAATTACATGCAATTATTGTAAAATGCTCTAATTACGTGACAATTGAGTATACATAGGTACTAACCAATTTTTATAATAGGTGGGTGGGTGTGTGTCTCATACAATAAGTTTATTCTTGTACAAACTGTTGTATGTAACAACTTAAAATCTCTAATTTTATTCTAAAATGTATTACTTTAACTTATTCCAAAGTTGTGAGTTATATGTATCAAATTCTTTACTAGCTATTATGTATAATGAGTCAGTAATGTCCTATTCTATGTTAGAATTAGTCTTTTACCTTGTCTCAGAGCCACAGTAATACACCCCTAGAAATACCCTGAGGAATGATAAATAGGCTGATAAATGAATAACTGTAAGCTGATAAAGTTGATAAATGTCTATAAGCTAATAAATATTTATTGTTATAGTCATGATAACTATAAATAACTCATATGGCATAAGTGCCAAGCCGTAAGTTGTTACAGATCTACATAATATCCCTCTTTTGCATGCTAAAGCTACCCTAAACTAGTTTTTATAAAGTTTACCTTAGGCCCTTGACCCTGGATTCAACTTTTAAATTTAGCTGCATTATGGAATGTGCATAGCATTTTCACCCTTTAAAGTTGTGTGCTTAGATTCTCTTAACTAGTTATATTCCATTGACTAATATTTATGTAACTAATAGCATTACTTTACCTTTATTATATATTCTAATTTATTGTAGTTTATTATTGTGTAATGTTATATGTTCATTATTGTAACTAAATTTCTAAAACACTTTTTTACTTTATTTGATGCATTTTATAATAGCTAATAGATAGCTTTTAAGTATACTATTTATAATTACCTATAATATCCTGAACCTAAGAGTAATTGACATGAAATAGGTTTCATGATCTAATCATAGGCATGTTTAATGTGTGCACTATGAGATAGACATGAATATGTTGTTCATATATAAGTGCTTAAAGATGTGTATATGCTTGATAAAGTACTACCAACACATAAGCAAAGTGGTTAACTAATTGAGTTTATCATTTTAGAAATAGTTTATTAATTACAAACATATAAGTCAACTTAAATTTTTTTCTATTGAATTAAGGGATAATATAATGCATACATTATGGGAATATATGTGTATTACTACTTAATCACTTCATGAGGCTCTTGTGTGACATTTCACATACATTGCATATATCCTATAGCTAAGCTAGCATCTTAACATCTAAAATAAACCTTATGTAGTACCTATAGCTATTTATCGAATGCATTGTGTGGCTGACTTTGTTAACTAGTACAACATGCTTTTAGATAACCAAAACACAATCATCTATTATATTATATGCTGACATTTGAGCTCAAGAGGAAGTTATAGCGCCTAATGTTTTTGCTAGTACATTCTTTCTATTTGACTCATCTATTTTAGCATTGATAAACCTTAGATCCACCCAATCATACATTTGCACTACACAAGCACAAGATAAGGGTCTAGAACTTGAGCTTATGAATAAAGATATCATGGTTAGTAATCTAATTAGGCAACATGTGGTAGTTAGTACAAGATAGAAAGATTGTCCTCTAGTGGTTTAGGATCAAGTATTTTTAGAGGATCTTATTAATCTTCCATTAAATAAATTTGATGCCATTCTATGTATGGATTGGTTATCTAAACATTAGGCAATGGTAAATTATAAATAAACTCACACTGAAGAAAGTTGATAAGGGTGAGGTGACAATAGTTAGTAAATAGAATTCTTTGCCTAATGCCCTTTTGGGCATAGCAGCAAGGTGATTAATTCGAAAATGTTGTGAAGCTTCTTTGCCAACGTAATTGACATAAATAAAATAGAGATGAGCCTCAATAAGATATTAGTGGTGTTAAAGTTTCCAAAATTGTTTCCAGATAAGCTACCAGGGTTACAACCAAAATGAGAACTTGACTTCGAGATTAAAGTAGATCCAAGTGCAACCTTTTTGTCTATTACACTTTATCATGTAGCACCTACTTAATTGAAATAGTTGAAGGTACAATTGCCAAAATTGTAAGATAAAGGCTTTATTTGGCTGAGTACTTCACCATAGGGAGCACCTATGTTATTTCTAAAAAAGAAAGATAGGTCACTTTGATTAAGCATCGATTAAAATTAGCTGAATAAAGTGATAGTTAAAAATAAATATCCACTATCAAGTATTAATGACTTTTTTGACAAACTTAAAGAAGCTAGGGTATTCTCTAAAACTGACTTGAGATTAGGATATCATCAATTGAGAAATAAGGAATTTGATATTTAAAGACCACCTTTTATACTTAAAATGGACATTATGAATTCCTTTTGATGCCATTTAGGCTTACTAATTCCTTTATAGCTATGGAGATTATGTATTTTTACTAGGGACGAGAGTGGTTAGTGGAGTCACCACCTGGCCTCTGAACCAGGACCTCTAATCTTCTGCACTAAAAAGGTTCAGAATTTTAGATCTTATTTATGCATGAATAATATGTTATCTATGTATGTTGTAACATTTATCAATCCCTTATCATTCAAGCATACATCATTCTTGATTTAAATTGCATCACCTTTACATGTATGGAAGTAAATTATGGTATTTGAAGAATATGACAAATACATTGTACATCCAAAAATTGGGTCATTTGTTAATTGTTATTTAACCTGACAATTACCTGTAATTCCATAACAATTGGTGGTAATTGCCCGACTCCCATCTCTAAGAGATCGGCCTTTATTGAAATACATTTGATTGTAACTTTTGATTAAAGAAAACATAAAACCATTTTGCTAGAAAACATCGATTAATTATGTATAAAATGGCTTAATGTGAAAGTTGTGTTTTAGCATGTAAAAAGAGTTATTTACTAACTATTACAACCCAAAAACAAGTAAAGAAGTGCAAATAGTATAAAACAAAAAGAAGTAAGCTATGGTGCTAGAATAGGCCCACTTCTGCATCGTTAAGTCTGCACTGACCTGAGAGGGAATGATTCTTAGTCTATGTGGACCTTCTTTAGAGAAGGATTAAGTCTGTCTCATACCTCTACTTCCAGTGCAAGGTCCGGTTGACAACTCATAAAACATTAAAGTCAAACAGGTTAGATCAAGATTATTAATACATAAATGAATAGAACCATGAAAATGTCAATATGGATACGTCATACATCATGAATCATAGCAATAAAATATGTGGCAAAAGAATACAATACACATTGTCACTCATAAGTCTGTGCGAACATATAGCCTTTGTGATAGGTAATCCATGCAGACCTGTATTATAGTTCTATACATTGATTCTATGTTTTCAACATTCATTAGTATATATATTAATTTTTATTAGACACTCTATATTTGACATAGTGTCACAAAGGTAAATTATCATGCTCATTGAATATAGGTCCATACAGACTAAATCACCCAATTGTTATTCATGGAATATATCTGTGTGGCCTAACCTCATAGGCTTGTGTTTGAAGACACTAGGTCTATGCGGACTTAGTCATAGATATGATTAGATTTGTGAGACAAGATTCATATTGTATAGCATGTTAAATATCAAATACAAGCATCAATCCGACACCCTATATTCCAAATATACTTAGCTTACTCATTATCAATAAGAATAGGGATAACAAAGTATCACCTCATCTACTAATAATCTTAGAGATCATTGGCTGATAAAAGAAAGACACTAGAGAACTCATTAAGGGAGCTCAGATATTACTTAGATAAAAGGATTTCTATAAGCATTAGCACAAAAAAGCCTTTCTTGTTCAAGTGAGGATGGTTGAATTCTCCCTTATGACAAGTTTTACCAAGCATTCAATGCCTACTACTGCTAGGATGCTTGCAACTATGGTTGTTTTTAGATTTAGGTTTTTTGAACCTCCCTTCCTCTATGAAAAAGGAGTATTTATACTTCTTTTCTAGTTTTTCTTGCTCCTCCCATCTAGAAGAAAGTCCTAATCATTAGAAGATTCTAACTCCTAGACTAAATAGGTAAGGTTTTCATCTAGATTATTTTTTCTGATGGCAAGTCTATACAAACTTATCCATAAAGGTCCGTGCAGACTAAGTTTCTGAGGTGATGGTCTATGACCTTTACGAGCTGATCTCTGGCTTATTCTTATAGTTAATCCATGTGAACTCAGATAGCAAGTCTGTGTGGACTAAGTTCCATGAGATTATGGTCCGTGGTTTTCATGGGCTAGTCTCTCGCTTATTTTTATAGTTAGTCCATGCAGACTCATGTAGTAAGTCTGTGCAGACCTATGTCTTGACTGACTTTTGGTGCTATGCTTGAGAGTTCATCTCTGGCTATCATCATAGGTCAAAGTGGGGTGTCTACAGTTGCCCCCACTTTGGTGTGTGCTGTGTGTTAATAGTACATAACAAAGTTCCTCGGTTAAGGATACTTACTTGTCAAATTATTTCTTTTCTCATGCCATTTCTGTGCATGACTTGATTCTGACATCAGTTGTGGATTAGCTTATGAGGCATGAACCCAAGAGTATAATGGTTTGGCTTGTGAGGCTAAATCTAAGAATTTATGGATTAAACTTTGGCGTTGATCTTTGAATGATGGATTGAACTTTTGTGTTGATCTTTGAATGATGGATTGAACTCAGGGTTAATCCAAGATTAGTGGATTGAACTTTGGGCTGAGTCTTAAATAGTGGATTGAACTCTGGGTTGATCCATAAATTACTAAATTTAGATTCAGAGGTGGTCCTTGATTTTAGAACTTTTAATTGATCTTGTAAAGAAGAAATGAAATATTAGTTTTAAATAGGAAAGAATGAATTTAGCCTTTCAGGTTTTGGTGGCTTTGGGTCTGTGTGGACATTTAAGTGTCAGTCTATATAGACTTATGATTAACTTTTTATGGACTACTATTGAATAGGTCCATATGGACTTATAGGATATATGGTCCGTGCGGACTTGAGTCGAGAAGGTTCGTGGGGATATATCGAGTTAGCAATATAACTGTCCCTTTTTCTTCTTCGTTTCTCATTTTTGTCATTCTCAGTCTTTTATTTTCCTAATTTTCTCGTAGATAAACACTCTTACACTAGCCTCCTACGTCCAAATCACTTGCAGTTCATCCTCCTCCAATGGTGAAGAGACACCAACAGTGGTTCTTTTCCCACAGGGAATGGGATATGAACCTTCTCCTCCACTGTCGGAGGACATTTTGATGCCAACTCCAGTGGGCTTTGTCTTTTTAATTGTAGTGAATAGACCGAAGCATGCAACGCCTATCAATGGCGTGACTTTTAGTGATCTGACTCCTCTATTGGCTAATCTGGCCCACTATACATGCTCTGAAGTGTACCCAGGAGTGAGTCATTCACCCCTTATGTGTTTTTCATTGGTTTTGCTTTACTGTTTTTGTGTTTTTGTGTTCTAAGAGACTTTTAGTGCAATAAGTCCATGTAGACTAAGTAGGTTAAGGTGCAATAGGTCCCTGCGAACTAAGTTCCTTAGGGCTGTTAGTTTGTGCAGACCTATGAAATTTTTATTTGTCAAAACTATTCCCAAAGTTGCATTAATCACTCTATATATGAGGTCTGTCCAAACTAAATGTTGACCCCTTTTGACTTTATGTGAAGTCTTTACAAACTTGTATTTAACTTAGAATTGGTCTGTGCAAACCTATTATTTGACTGTTTTTGACTCCATAGTTAGTCTGTGTGGACTTGTTTGCCTACTTCCTTTTTAGTCCATGCGAACTTATGCTTTAGCATTTTTGGTCCATACGGACTTTGTGAACTTCATCATGATTCCTTGTTTATTTATTTTTGTGGGCGAGCCTCAAATGTGGAGGCACTCTTTTTGGTCCAGAGTAGTGGTACTCTACCATGCTTGTGATGATGAAGAACAAGGTGCGCATGATAAGCTTTCAAACTTTCATTGATCACCTTATAGGTGGAGATTTTCACCGTAACCTCCAGGCCTTATGGGCATTACTAGATAAGTGGATGGACACCACCTATACTTTTCACCAGTCCTTTGATGAGCTAATGATTACGGCATTTTATTGGCCATTCATTACTGGGGCACTTTGCACTTGTCGTCCTATTGCCTTCGACGCTTACTACCGGCATCCCTCTTTATGATTGTCGAAGGTGAAAGAGTTGCTGGGGTTCGTTCCTCAAGATAGGGCCAGCAGTATTCGTTGCACTGGCCTACAGGAGAGATGGGGTGAGGAGTCCCCTCTAAGTGAGTCGAAGGTGGACTAGTATGTCTACCACTTCATCTTATGTCTACTGGGCACTACCTTGTTTGCCAATGCTAATGGCACCATGAGTTAGAGCTTTCTCTCGATGTTAAAGGAGATTAACAAAATAAGGAGCTAGAACTAGTGCAATTCATCCCTAGGGTAGATGTTTCAGAGTCTGGATACTGGAGTACAAACTCAAAAGAGTCATCATTTTGTCTAGGGCTTTGTGTCTGGTGTTTTGGTAGGTCAATTCTCTCTTCCTGCTTTATTCTTTTCTCTTTGAGATTTTATTGCTGATTTGTTTCCTTTGTTATTTTTAGGTGTGGGCTTATGAGCTTCATTTGTTAGCCTGTCCTTGTGAGCTTGATGTGCCACGATGGTACTTGATGAGAGATAGATAGGTCTGGCCTACCTCTAGTCCCTAGAATGTGGCATCTTTGATGCAGCACTGCCAGTATCTCAACTCATACGCTTGGATAGATGTAAGTAATTCTTGCATTGAAAAAGATTTTGTTAGTGGTTGTTTGCGTGTTTGTTGATACTTACCTATGCAGGTTGATTTGGCATGGTGAGTCTTTGCCATCGATGAGCTATCTGTAATACTTATCAGGTGGTGGAGGCTTTTAGGAGAGCCATGATTGATGAGACTCGGGTGCTAGCTGTAAGTAGCTTCTCTATCGTGCTTAATGTGCTTATATGCATGAGGATACATTATATGCTATATACATCATACGTTACCTTTTATGTGTATATTATCCTTATGTGTATAGGTATATACATGTTACATGTATATGTGCTATGTATGTTGAGTTATCTGTACATGCTATATGTGTTACATGTCATGTTTCTTATGTATGTATGTGTATGTATATATGCTGCATTAATCTTTCACTCTTTTTGTAGAATGAATTTTCAAGGCGAGTGGTGGCCCTATGCAAAGCTCAATAGAAGATTTGGGCTTACAAGGTGGCTAAGGAGCTGGTGATTTCTTTCGAGGATGACAACACAGAGGAAGAATATGGCATTGATGGCTAGATTAAGGGATAGTCCCTCTTTTCTTTATTTTTCTTTTTTTTTTTTTACAGTTGCTATATGGGGGGCATGATTGTGAGGCATCTTTTTTATTTGAAGATAGGATTCATAGTTTCCTATCATGTTATTGTTGAACATGATATAATTTAAGCTTTCCCATTTTTCTCTCTTCATTTTGTTTTGGACTTTGAATGCCTTATTTTTCTCATATGAACCTATAGTGCCTCGATTTATTTTTCTTCTTTTTTTGTGCACTTCATTGACTTAGTTTGTGTAGACCTATGAGAGTTATTTCAATCAAGGCAGACTTGGCTTACTTAATTCGTATGGACTTTGGGTAACTAGGGTCACAGACCAGGCATGGTGTCAATTTTTTAATCTGTATGGACTTGACTAAATTAGCTCGTGCGGAATTTTCATAACTATGGTCATGGACCAGACATGTCAACATGTGAACATTGTTTTCTTAGTTTGTGTAGACCTTGGTGCCGTTCCTTAGTCTGTGTAAACTTCCTCGCATGTTTAGGATTATGTTTCCTATGAGGAAAAGGAATGGGATGCTTTGGCTTATAAATACCCTCTTTTTTAGTTCTCTCACCTTATTCCTTGCATTAAGTCCCCTTTTTGCTTGAAGTTGTCTAAGGCTTTAGAATCCAAAGTTACTTGGGCTTCTCCCACTCTTGTCCTTTTTTTAGTGTTAAAGTTTCTAAGAAAAGTTCAGATTGACCTTGAATTTTTAAAGGCCGCTACACGACATAGGGACACTACTTTCCATTTTTTCATATTCGGTCAACAAGAAATATGCCCCACCTTAGAGGAATTCACCGCCATTATAGAATACAAAATTACTCTTGCTACCCCTTTAGCCTTGCCTTCGTTTGAGGATCACTACCCTTTAGATATCGTTCTAGCTTTAGGCTTTTCTCCCATTATGTGCCACAAAATAGTACTAGGGATAGGCCCGATTTCCCTATAGGAAAACTTTGATCATGCTTATCAAATTTCTATCGACTCAATGGAATGGGTGAAGTGCATTCTGCTATGCCTTCTCAAAAGCTAGCTCAGTGTTACTTATCATGATGAATATTGTGACTTCAAGGTCTTTCTAGCTGAGACCATCCGTGGTTTAGACAAACTTATAAGAGGGGATGTTGAGTTCATAGCAGGGAGTCCACTTCTCTTATAGATATGTATTATTAGCTTTTTCATGACCCTAACTTTTACCTAGTATACCTGTGATGGTTTTCATACTAGCGGGTCTACCTAATTTTTTCCTAGGTGGTCCTTTACGGATTTTTCAACCTAATGGCTTTTTTTTTATTTTTTTATTATATTTATTTAGATCTAGCTGCAAGAGAAATTGGGGTTAATCGTTCCCCCACCTGAGAGACTTTGGATGAAGTATAGCTCTCGTCATCGTTGTGAAAGGAAGCTCACCATGAAGTATGACTCCTTTAATCAATGGCTTTTATGGCTTGACACAGTAATTTCAATATGATGGAGGTGTCCTTAATGGAAAATAAGCTATTTCACCCTATCTTGCCATACAGGTTACGTGCCCTTGATTAGGTTGAGGCATGCTACTTTTTACAGCCCTTTGTGCATCTTGCGACAGTTTAGTTTAATGCAAAGGATGCCCACTGAACCTCTGAGATTTTACGGCAACCTTTTGACTTGTCACTTTGTACACCATTTCCCTGACTTGTGGAAGCAACGCACCATCTTAAGGGATGTGCCTGATTACATAATCAATGCTATTAATACAGATGAATCATACAACAAGTGGATTTTGAGTGACGCTAAAGACAATAAATCGTTAGCATTAAAAAGAAAGATTGAAGATGATATTTCTAGTTCTAAAAAGAAACAATATGTATAGAATTTAGTTATTTATATGACCCATTGCTGGATAGGAATTTGTATACTAGTGATCAAAACTAAAGCATTTTTTGTCATTGGTTGCATTTAAAACTAAACCCATTAATCTTGGTGAATGTATTAATTTTCATTAATAGTATTGTCATTACCAATCAGCCTTGAGAGGTTTTCTTGATTGGACATTTTCTCTCTACTCCCCTAGCTTTTGCATGAAGTGCCTTATTAGGCTTTCACCTCATCGGGGTGTCTTAATTTTTGCCTAAGCCACCTTATTTAGGTTTTCAGCTTAACGAACATCTTTTTTTTTAGCAGAAGTACTTTTTCAACCTGTTTG
>CANXYI010695771.1:0-12483 GCA_948208565.1 Hura crepitans
CTCACATCACCAACCTAATCTAATTACACAATCCAACGGGAGAAAATGGAACTGTGAATAATAATCCAATGCTTGTTAGTAAGTACATCACTGTATGTAAGTTCACATGAAGCTTTTATTATATTGTATTATTAACCAACAACTTATCTATCATAATTATAAAGACCCTCATAATTCCTTTTTTTTTTAAAAAAAAAAGATAAAATGTAAATCTCAATGTGTATAATCATCTTTCTCTAAGGTATGCCATAGATTAAAAATATCATAAGGAGGTTTGTTCTGTTTTGCTTTCAATTATTAGGTTATGAATATGAAATCTCGTTTCCATATCTCAAAGAAAATACATTATTTTAGGAGTAGAGGCTATTCAAGTCCCACTCATCTGGAATATGTTATGTTAGGTATTACTGAAATTGTAGGATTTTCTTTGTTCATTTCACGAGAGACACCTTTTAATTTGATAAGTGATTTTCATTTAGATTTTTTTTTCAGCTGAAGTTTTTTCAATTTAAATCCATGCAAATAATAGCTTCCATATATAATAAATTAATTTCAATTATGTTGGCAAAAGAAAAGGAAAAAAAGAAAATTATTTTTAATCAATAATGGTGTTGGTTGTATCATTGTTTTATTTCACCAACTTTATATTTCACAATTAAATAGTGCCACTTCATGGATACAATCTAGAAATCATTGCATCAAAATACATTGTGGGTGAAAGTGCATCAAAAGTGTTTTTGTGGATAATAATTCAAAAATCCCTCCAATTCCACAGATGAAGCATTCTACTTATTTTAATTTATTTTTCTGTTCCTATATATACACACACTCTTTCTTAGTTTTTGAGGTTAAAATATAAATCTTAAAAAACAATCTTCTTATCATTGCAAGATTGAATTTTTTAGAAGTTTTTACTAATGTGCTATTTACAATTTTATGCACACAAAAGGTAAATAAATAAGATATTATTACATTAAATAAAATTGTGATTTACCATTTGCTCCATCCCCTGAAAAAAAGTTAATAAAATCGTACCAAAAAAATTATCAGAAATTAAATTCGAGTAAGTTTTGCTCCTGTTGCATGGCTGTTTTGGAAAAAGCAATCCTAGTTGTCAGCTTCCTATTGGTATCAGCATTGACGAGGCGTAACTAGCGACGAAAGGAGGAGGTCTACTCCTCCACCACCATCTGCTGGTTGAGCCTATATTATTATCGGCATTGACTCTGAATTATGGGTGAAGACACTTTCAATAGCTTAAAAACGTTGTCTTCCCTACCTGAAGGTCTTTAATAACCCAATAAACTTTCTTCCTCCATTAAATTTGGCTCCAAATCTCCATTTATCACACTTCTAATCACAACCCATGTAGCAGATTCATCCACAGAGTCTGTTAATTTAGTTACTTTCCCCTTTGGTTAAGAGAAATAATTTGGAGAGAGAGAAGGGACTTTACTTGATGGGTGTTCTGTCAAATCTAAGGTCTTCCAGGACTGCAACTCAAGAAGGAGGATTACACTTATCCGATGGGTCATCTTCTCCATCGTCTTCTTCTCCAGTTTCATCGCCTAAGAAGAAATGGGCAAACTTTTTGCCGGTGGTTGTTGTTCTTGTTGTTATAACAGAGATCGCCTTTCTCGGTCGTCTTGACATGGCTAACAATGTAGCTCTAGTTGATTGGGCTGATAACTGGTTTCACAGCTCGTCTCTACCGCATGATTCAGATGTGGAGACTGGGAATTTCGGACAGGAATTTACAGTTGTTAAAGAGGCTGGGAGAAAATTGGATTCCGGTAGCTGCGAGGATTGGTTAGAGAGAGAGGATGCTGTGGTTTATGAAAGGGATTTTGATAAAGATCCTGTCTTGGTTGTTGGTGCTGATAAGGTTTGTCTGATTTTAACCATCTTTTTATGCTTCATGTCTGTGTTTTATTTAACTGCTTGATACATTTTGGTCTGAACTTGTTGAGCGTTGACTTGTTATGATTCTACTATTCTGCACTAAAAATTAAGAACCTTGATATATCACCAAATCTAGGAGGCACTCACTCCTGTTAGTTTGAGGGGTTGATTTTTGCAAAGCGGGATTGTGAACTACAGAAATTTATGGTAATGCAGCTGTAAGGTTGGTTCCCAAAATCCCTTGTCTCTATTAAGTCCAATACCTTTTTGTTGCAATGTGCCAGATTATCTATTGCTTCTTATATAACCGATACATCAACCTAAGCTACTCTATGGTCGGTAGAGAATACTTTAATTTGCTAGTTCTCCCACTAGCTATACTTTAATGAGTCCTTTAATTGGTAATTTGGCCTTTGAAAGCAATGAAAACAAGCAAATTGGCAACCCCATATAGTTGGTACTGAGGTTTAGTTCTGTTGAGTTTATTATCGTCTTCTCCCTTCAACACTTTCTTCCAGTTCTTGCTAATCTGAAAAGAATAGTTTTATGCAAGAATGTAGGATGTTCTTTATTTTAAGACATATCTAGCTAATCTTATGCAAGAAAGGGTGGTTTGGCTTTTACACTTATTTTACTTGGGAAAATGGTCATCTTACCAACACAAACTATGAATTTTTGTTCAATCTGTGGGATTAAACTTTTCTTGTTTACCCATTACATAATTCAAAAACCTATCAACCAAAATAATCCAAACATGTGCATCAGTTCTATATATTTGACCTTCATATTCAAATTTATTGATCAAAATAACCAACCCCATATAGTTGGTACTGAGCACGTTGAATTTTTTTTTTATATTTGTGTGTCTCATTAATTGGTTACTGATATCAAATGCTTAATTAAATGATTGAAATTGGTCAGAAGTTTTTACAGTGTTAGTCAAATTTAATGCCTTAGCAATTTAGCTGATTGCTAAATTGAAAAAATTTGAAACTTAAAGTACAAATTGATAAAATTACAGAGAATTAGCTAAAACTTATAATCAACATAAGTTTTAGTACGGTCTGATCATAAAAGTCCAATTCTTGTGCATGAAATTATTCTTTCTGGAATAAATATTTATGTGAGCATTAATAATTTATGCATGCTGGAACCTTGTGCTTTCTTGTTACTTGTTATGGTTGAATCTCATAACTGATAATGTTCTCCTTTCCTCATTTTTCTATTATTCGTGCTTGCAGTAATGTAAAAATCCTTTTTCTTGCCTTATCAATTTTTGACTATCAGTGTTTTTTAATTTATCCCCCTTTTGTTGATGTCTTACAATTTTTCTCACATGCAATATATGTCATACAGGAGTGGAAAACTTGTGCTGTTGGATGTCATTTTGGCTTTGACCCCAATAGAAAACCTGATGCTGCATTTGGTGCACCTCAAAAAGGTTCAGCTAGTATTCTTCGGTCAATGGAATCATCTCAGTATTATGCAGAGAACAATGTAGCACATGCACGACGGTGGGTAAGCACAATCTATAGTGAACGACTTAATTGCACTATGAGAGAACTTTTTGTTCTTGGGTAATAAAAACTTCAATGAGGCATCAAATTATCTTTCCAACAGTGTTCAGATTTCATATATTCTTGATGGTTTTTGCTGTATGCTGGTTAATATTGCATGCTAAGTTTCTCTCTTCCAAAGCTTAACATCTAAAATACTAGTTCTCTAGTGCAATATGCCATCTTCATACATATGCAGAACTTGAAAATAACCAATATTTCATCCTTCTTGATTGCATTCCATGTGTTCTCTATGAAACTTTTGTAGCCTAGAGTATTAACAGAAGATACTTCTCTGCAACATAAAACTGATAGTCTGCTTCCACAGACAATTAGGAGGAAAACTGATATTTGAGTTTCCTGTGAATTAGGAGGGGTTACAATATTATAATGACAACTAGTCTCTCATCAGATGTGCCAGTTGGATATTTTTCCTGGGCTGAGTATGATATCATGGCACCAGTGAATCCAAAGACTGAGAAAGCACTTGCAGCTGCTTTCATTTCCAACTGTGGTGCACGCAACTTCCGCTTGCAAGCCCTGGAGTCACTTGAAAAGGCGAACATTCCAATTGATTCTTATGGCAGTTGCCATCGGAATCGCGATGGAAGAGGTGTGCATGTCTTTGTCTTGTTTTTCTATTTTAATTTTTTGACTCAGTGCATGTGGTCATCTTACGTATCTTTGCTCATTGTAATCTCAATTTTGTTATTTTCCCTTGAGATGTTTTGTGTCTGTGAGAACTTCTACCTTGAATTCAGTTAAGAACCCAATATATGCAAGCAGAACCCTAACTTCAGGTCCTGAGGAGAGTGATTGGCCTCTGAGAAGAGGAATGCAAAGTAAAATATAAGAATAAACGAGAAGAAGAAGAAGAATGCAATAGAGAGAGAGGGAGAGAGAGAGGAAGAGAGAGACAGAAAGAGATTCCAGTGTCATTAGTAGTATACTTATAGGGTCATTACAACTGGAAGCAGATTGCATTTTATTTCTCAATAGCCACAATGTATTGCAATTCAGGTGCTCACGTTCCGTTCCCTACACCTTACTACTTGTAACTAATAATGGGCTCTGGATCATTAAGTGATTAACTACCAACAACACATCAACTTCTAGAATATCTTTCCCTATTCTAGAATATATAGTCCAATGGCATTGTGACCTGCTAAGTGATGGCCAAGATATTATGAATTGATTCCTTGATTATTGACTGCATTGTATCATTTGCATTTATATGTTTATTCATCTGGAGTTATACATGATAAATTCTATGATCTGATTTTTCTTTTTTGCTGCAGTTGATAAAGTAGAAACCCTGAAACGGTATAAATTTAGCTTGGCTTTTGAGAACTCAAATGAGGAGGATTATGTCACTGAAAAATTCTTCCAGTCACTTGTTGCTGGTATGATGTTTCTGTCTCCCTCTCTGTGCAATAAACCAAGGTTTATTGTGTGATCACAGCTTGTGCTTGAGAAATGTAGCGTGTACTTTGTTTTTTAATTTAGAAATGTCTGCCTAAAATATAAATATTTTCTCCTAGTTCAAAACTAAAATTAGTTTGTTGGGATAAATGTTAATAGGATTAGAGATTTCTAAATGAATTGGGATTTAATATGTTGATAAATAATGAAACCTGAAACCAAATTTTTGCAGGAACCATCCCTGTTGTTGTTGGTGCTCCAAATATTGAAGAGTTTGCTCCTGCGCCTGGTTCGATTTTACATATTAAGGAGCTAGCAGATGTTGAGTCAGTTGCAAAATCTATGAAATACCTGTCAGAAAATCCCAATGCTTACAATCAATCATTAAGGTATTATTTCTGTCATAGCTAGCGAAGTGACGATTTGATATTTTTTGGATTGATTTTGGATGATTATTTCTTTTGGTTATATATTTTTTTATTACTTCTTATTTCCAGTCTTTAACTCACAAAAGGATGTCTATTAATCAGGTGGAAGTACGAGGGCCCCTCTGATTCTTTCAAGGCCCTTGTTGATATGGCAGCTGTACATTCATCATGCCGTCTTTGCATTCACTTGGCAACTATGATTCGTGAAAAAGAGGAGAGCAATCCTGCATTTAAGAAACGTCCTTGCAAGTGCTCTAGAGGCTCCCAGACTGTTTATCATTTATATGTAAGAGAAAGGGGAAGGTTTGAGATGGAGTCCATTTTCTTGAGGTAACCAAATCACTCTCAGAAGTGCTAGAACCAAGAAATTAAGATTTGATTTCGTGTGTGTGTGTATGTATTGATATCAAACTAGAGAGTAACTAGATGAATCAGTGTTGAAACTTAGCTTGTGTAGTCTTAATCCTAATTTGTTGTGTTGGGCTATCTGGGTAATTCAGTTACACCTTCTTATGTTGTGCATTGTAGGAAAGATCCATGGTTGCTATATTTTTTCAGACTACTTTCTCTCATGTCCTGTGCAATTTCTTTCATTTAAACATTAATACGGGTTGCAGGTCTGGGAGTTTGACTCTAAAAGCTCTGGGGTCTGAAGTGCTCAAGAAGTTCAAGTCAAAGAAACACGTGCCAATTTGGAAGGAGGAAAGACCCGAAAGCATAAGAGGAAAAGATGCTGATTATAAAGTCTATAGAATATACCCTGTAGGCATGACACAGAGGCAAGCTTTATACACCTTCAGATTTACGGGGGACGCCGATTTCCGGAATCACTTGGAAAACAATCCTTGTGCAAAGTTTGAAGTGATATTCGTGTAGAGCCAGCCACAACTGCACTCTTGTGTCCAGCTACAATTGTTTAGTATTCTGGATAATCTGCTATGCAGAGAGTTGAAGGTGGTTCTTGTGGGGATCTTGGCATTCATCATTCTCCGCGGTTGTTCTTGTATCCAATGGATGAAATGATATATTTAGTTAGGTGGGAAATCAGCTAGCAGGACACGCATCTGAAGCCGATTGATTGAGCTTCATCCGGATTTCTAGAGATCTCATTGTGCATTGTAATCATATTACCATAATATAGAGAATGGGAGTTTAGAGATTCATGATCTTGATCTTAATCTTTGTTTATTCATTATGGTTTTGGCTATAACATAACTAGTAATATCCTTGCTAGGCTTTGATTGAGAATGAAGGAATTCATCTACAGGCGATTCTCAGCCTGTGAATCTCCATCCCTAAAGTTCCTAACCATTACCTACAGTCGCCTATAACTCCATCAAACTCATTGAGAACCGGCTTTAGCTTTTTAAAATATTCTTTCATTATCCATTAGGGCAGTCTTCTTCTGGTGCAGTCACATTTCCTTAGTAAATGATTTTTTTATTTTTATTTTTGGGATCAAGTGAAAGACAAGCTCCTTCATGCCATACTTATATTATTATTTAATTCGCACATTTATTTTTATGTGGCAAATCGTGGTTTTATCCCTATGATTTATTTTTTTTATCATATCATTTTATTTTATTTTTCTTCAAATCATATCAGTATTTCTTTACGCTTTGCTCCTATATATTTTTTATATGGCAATTATTATATACGTGGAAATTATTGTCAAAGGGAAGAAAATGAGACAATAACACTAAGTTAAATTAAAAATCAACAAAAAAAAAAGTTGGGAGTTTAAATTGCTTTTCTTAAGAATTAAGAATCCCCAAGTTTAGAAAGAAAAAAAAAAAAAGAAAAGAAAAGGACAGTTAAGTAGTAGAAGTGGGCACTCAAGTTGAAGGCGGCCGACACTGAAATCCGGGGGCGGAAGCCACACGTTTTGCTATGGCATCGCATTGAAGTCCCTCGGCTTTTTGGCTTTTGGCCAATTCAGGAGGTTAAAATGCTTTCCCTTTAGATTGCATTGTGGCCTTTTGAGCCGCTTGAACAACTTTCACTCCCAACATATGCTGAAAGTTGAAAATTGAAAATTCCTCAACTTGTTCTTGTTTATATATTATTTTTCTTTTCTGTATTAGCTCCTTGTTCAATGAATTACACTAATTATTTTAAATTTGATATTCCATTTCCTCTAAACTAAGAAAATTATTATTTACAAGGTTGAAGGAAATAATTTCATTATAGAATTATATTATTTACCTTTTTGCTTTTTCAGTTCATTACTAAGCTTCAAATAAAAAAAAAAAAAAAAGCTCGAGTTCATTTGGTTATTGAAAAATCAATCCATTATTATTATTATTATTGATTCGACGAGAGAGGAGGTAAGAATTTTTCCAAATGCAAATGCAAATCGTCAACAATATCCTAACATAAAATGCAGAAGTTAAAAGTGCATATTTTTTATTTGAAAAAAATAGACAAAAGAAACCAAAGTATTTTAACTGTCACCTTCCCATTTCCGACACAAAGTCGTTTTCTTAGGAAATAAATAATCTGAAATTCAAAGTGACCCTTGAGGCTCGCCAAAGGTCTCCTTCCAAGAAAACAACAATCTTCTCTTCTCCTTGCTTTTCTTTTCCCTACAAAATGCAACTCTCTTCTCTTCCTCTCCACCGTTTCTTCTTCTTCTTCTTCGCACCAACTCTTTTTTCAATCCTTTCTTCTAATTACCATTTTCATCAAAATGCCTTCTATATCTTCTTCTGTTCGTCTCCCTTCACCACCACTCTCGCACTCCTCCTCCTCCAGACCCAGATCAAGAGTCTTTGTTGCTGCTGCTGCTGGTCCTACCGTCGCTCAGCCGGCGGAGGTCGACGTGGAAGCTGAGAGGCTGGAGCCAAGGGTGGAGCAGAGAGACGGGTACTGGGTTCTGAAAGAGAAGTTTAGGCAAGGTATCAATCCTCAGGAAAAAGTGAAGATAGAAAAGGATCCAATGAAACTTTTCATGGAGAATGGTATTGAGGATCTTGCTAATTTGTCAATGGAGGAAATTGACCAAAATAAAGATACTAAAGGTGATATTGATGTTAGACTTAAGTGGCTTGGTCTCTTTCACAGAAGAAAGCATCAATGTAAGTTCTGCATTTCATCTTTACTGCAATTCTCTTTTTTTTTTGTCCCTCTTTTTCTTTAAAATTTTTCCCATTTACAGTTCATCAACTATTCATTGCTTCTTATTTTTTCTCTGTTTCTCTTGATAGATTTAGGATGCAGAATTTTTGGGGTATGTTTGTTGATAAATTTTTTCAATTTTACCGTTTTTTGAATCAAAACAATCTGAAGTTATGATGAATCAAAATAAACTAAAAAACCAAATCTTTTGATGAATCAAAATAAACTAAAAAACCAAATCTTTGGTCACTCTTAGCCTCACTAATCATATAATCATCAAATGTGGCTCTAGCTGTTAAGAATCAAACAGGGCTGCTATGTGAATTTCATTGATGGACTACTTATATTTGGCATTGAACTGATTTGCTTTGCATGCTTTGCAATCAGATGGTCGATTTATGATGAGACTGAAACTACCAAATGGAGTGACAACCAGTGAACAAACAAGATATTTGGCCAGTGTGATAAAGAAATATGGTAAGGATGGGTGTGGGGATGTGACTACCAGGCAAAACTGGCAAATTCGCGGCGTTGTGATATCTGATGTGCCTGAAATATTAAAGGGTCTTGCTGAAGTTGGCTTGACAAGCCTACAGAGTGGTATGGACAATGTAAGAAACCCAGTTGGAAATCCTCTTGCTGGAATTGATCCACAGGAAATTGTCGACACTCGCCCTTACACCAATTTGTTATCCCAATTCATCACTGGGAATTCACTAGGCAATCCTGCTGTTACCAATTTGTAAGTTCCTTTCACATTGTTGATCGAATTGAATTCAGCAACATAAGCATAAATGTTATAATTTTTATCCATCTTTGCAGGCCAAGGAAGTGGAATGTATGCGTTATAGGCTCTCATGATCTCTATGAACATCCTCACATCAATGATCTTGCTTACATGCCTGCTACTAAGGATGGACGTTTCGGATTCAATTTGCTGGTGGGAGGGTTCTTCAGTCCCAAGCGATGTGCTGAGGCAGTCCCTCTTGATGCCTGGGTCTCGGCAGATGATGTGGTACCAGTGTGCAAGGCAGTACTAGAGGCCTACAGAGACCTTGGATTCAGAGGAAACAGGCAGAAAACAAGAATGATGTGGTTGATTGATGAACTTGTGAGTCAAATCTTCACCTTCAGCGAATTTTCTTTTGAAATTATAAGTCTTTAGTTAGTTGTTATTAATTCTATCGCATGATGCAGGGCATCGAGGTTTTCAGGTCAGAGGTAGCAAAAAGAATGCCGCAACATGAGCTAGAGAGAGCATCTCCTGAAGATTTGATTCAAAAGCAATGGGAAAGGAGGGAATACTTCGGTGCACATCCCCAAAAGCAAGAAGGCTTAAGCTATGTAGGTATCCACATTCCTGTCGGCCGTGTCCAAGCAGATGACATGGATGAGCTAGCTCGCCTAGCTGACACGTATGGCTCGGGTGAACTCAGACTAACCGTCGAGCAGAACATCATAATCCCCAATGTGGAGAACTCAAAGGTCAAGGCTTTACTCAAGGAGCCTCTGCTAGAAAAGTTCTCACCAGAGCCACCAATACTAATGAAAGATTTGGTGGCATGCACCGGCAACCAATTTTGCGGGCAAGCAATAATAGAGACGAAAGCTAGAGCCGTGAAGGTGACTGAGGAAGTGCAAAGGCTGGTGTCGGTGAGCAGACCAGTGAGAATGCACTGGACAGGCTGTCCGAACAGCTGTGGACAAGTGCAAGTGGCAGATATTGGATTCATGGGGTGCATGACAAGAGATGAAAATGGGAAGACTTGTGAAGGAGTGGATGTTTACGTGGGAGGAAGAATTGGGAGCGATTCACATCTGGGAGATGTTTATAAAAAGAGTGTCCCTTGCAAGAATTTGGTGCCGTTAGTTGTTGATATTTTGGTTGAGAAGTTTGGAGCTGTTCCTAGGGAGAGGGAAGAGATGGAGGATTGAGATTATATATGATTCAGCTGCTCCATTTCTGGTTTCTTCTTCATTTTGCAAACTTTTTGCATGTTAGGCAATGTGAGTAACGTGGTTTTTATTTATTGGGATGTAGGGAAGCAAAAGTTACAAATTTTGATAATGTAAAATAATGGTATTCTTCAATAAAGGAAAAGAAAAAGAAGAGTGTACCTGGACAAGATTTATGACAGGTTGAATTCATGTAGCAATTTAGATGGAGATTATTGAATGAATGTATGGGTTCAGACCAGACAAAAGAAAAGGCCATGTTTCGGAATTTTGGGCTGGATCGATCACATGGGCTTGCAAATGATTTGAAGCCTGTAAGTTTCTCGAATGTATGAAATCAATTAGTTTTTCAACAACTTGCTTCCATTTTTCGTCAAGAGAAGTGCGAAGTGCTATCAATAACATGGAAATATTGGTGAGGATTTTTAACAAACCAACACGTCACTTATGTGTATGATTACCTCAGAATTTAGGAATAATTTTAATTTATCGAATTACTGTGATAAGCTTAGACAAAGGATTTCATAAATATAAACCTTCTTGTACAAGAATAATAGTGGTTGAAGCATAATTAATCTAATATATGTTGCTGTTGGGAGTAATGAACAGAATCCTGCATCAATGATCATAAGATGATTTTACATAATGAAGGGTTCCAATTCATGTATTATAGTGGGCACGAGCATGACAATCATAAATGGGGAGAAGGTACGTGTTCTCCTCTAACCGTGCAATTCATGTGCAGTATTTTTCATAAACAATATGCACTTAATAATAATAATCAGATATATGTTTTAAAATTTGATCTTGACTACGGTACTCATATGAAAATTATAATTCAAATGTTCATATTTTTTTAAGATAAAAAAAAAATTAAATTCTTAAATTTTAGTTTTAAATGAGAACCGAATCTTTACTGTCAAATTAAATCTAATTTAAAATACACATTATATATAGTACAAGCAAAATTTAATATTATTTTTAATATTTATAAATATAAATTATTGAGTATTAAATATAATGTGTATCATATAAATAATATATATCTTATATTTACTCCAAAGTGGGTGTCAAACAATCAGCATTTCATAGACCTTGTAGCTTTAATTAGCTCTGCTATTTTTGGTGGATTTGGGCATCATTACGGGTATCTAGGAAGCAATCTTTTGTTTTCTATGATCTAATAATAATAATAAAAAAAGAACCTTCTCATTCTTTCCTTTCTTTTAATATATGGGTGAACAAAATGAGTGTATATTAAAAGTAGTTAGAAGCCATAATATATCTTCGACAATGATAATTTCTATAATTAGCTTAACATATATTGTAGGTGGTTTGGCGAGGTGTACCACTGATTTTGACCATGGAGAATTCCATTGAGATATCTACGGCAGTTTTAGATAGGTTTTGTCTTGTTGTATCCCTTATTTGCCACAAAACATGCAACTCCCATATGTCTCATCTTATAATAAAGAGGACATTGAAAATTCTTGACCAAAACACAAAATTCGACCAAAAAAAAAAATCATATATATCCACTTGTTCACAAATCTTATGGACAAATTTTGCCAGTTGAGGTTATGATATCGGTAATTAGATATACAGTTGAAAAATTAAAAAAAAAGGCTGATTCTGAAATGCACTTTGTCAATTGTCGTATAAAGAAAGTATGCAATTTGCAGTTAGAGCAAGTAACCCACTTGTATGCTTCTTGAAGCACGGCAGTACTGTGAGCGGCGGAGACGTGCCAGACCAACTAAGCCTTGTTGAAAATGACTCTCAATATAAGCTCACTCTTTCTCCCTAATGCATATCCAATAAAATCACATGTTATGAATCTTTTTAGGTCCACTCCAATACTTCAATTAATTTATACTATTATATAACTTGTATATATTTTTATACATGCGTCCTTTAAATTAAATTATTCGATAATTATTAGTAAAAAATCTCCTTATTATTATGCAGCTTTTATTTTTCGGTTCTTGGACTAGGCTATAAATTATTTCCCAGTCCAAATACTTCATTTGGTACTAGTTTAAAACAGCTTAAGGATCTTAGTAGTTACCATTTATAATTGCACAGTCAAATTTGATAACACA
>CANXYI010695872.1:0-11819 GCA_948208565.1 Hura crepitans
TGTATGAAACATGTAAATAATGCAATTCGCTTGGAAATGAAGTGTAAAATATAGTGGGAACATTAGTTTAATGAAAAAATTATGTGTAATGATTTGGTACTTTATGACCTAAAATAAGAATGAGTATGTTACATGAATTTGTATATGGAAATGACCATGTATTATGTTAGTAAGATGGCATAATATGATATAGAAGGAATGTTGGAATTAGGTGCAATAATACAAGTGTAAATAATGATGAGCAATGCTAATGATGATAACAATGTATGGTGGATAATGTGAAAGGATATGAGAATTGAGGTATTTGAAATGGCCAAATGAATAGTGTTTCAAAAAATTACTCTTAACTATGAAAAGTGTGCAAATACACAAATGACCAAAATTGTGTTGCATGAATGAGGATATAGTAATGGTAAAGATCTATAATTGTGCAAATAATTAGTAAATATGATTTAGCCCATCATTTAGGCACCCACTAGATAGGTTGACTGGTTAACTAGGGAGTTACCAACTACTAAAGGTTTTAGTTCACTTGGGGCCATAGCATGTATGATTATGATGGCAGGTCCAGCTATCAAGGTTTTGATATTAAGCACACTCGAGTATTAGGAGGTTGATATAGGCTAATCCTTACTACCCATATAATGTATTTTGAGGGTATTGTGAGGTCTTACGGGGGCTGATCCCTTGTATACACTTGAGCTGAGATGACATGATGATTTGGGATATTAAGGGGTACTATAGGGTTAATCCTTGCTATCCCCTGTAAATGTTAGGAGATTTATGGGACTGATCCCTACCATTTGCCAGTTCGGTATTGGGAGGTTCATATGAATTAATACTTGCTATCAGATAGAATAGGTGCAACTACAAAAGTCTAAAATATGGGCCACTGCACAGTCTAGATCCCACTATCCAGTGTCTTAAAGAGTAGTCTCACTATTATAAGCCTAAACATAGAAAGGACATCAATGAACATGACCAGTAGTTATAGTAATAAAAACATGACACTTACTATAATAAACAGTAATCTAATGTAAATTGGGAAAAGTGACTAAATTGCAACATATGAATAAATAAATAATAAGATTGATAAATAGATCGATAATATTTTATGTAATTAACTTTGTGTGTCTATATTATGGTATTATGTCATGATTATTGCATGAATGTATGCATGACAAGCATTTAATACATTGAGTCCACCACTGAGTATTTACTCAACATGTTGGTGTTTCGATGTATAGATCATAGACAATAGTACTAGTTCAACCCTACATTGTAAAGCATTAGTTCTAATCCCCAAGGTATAATTCGTACTTTTTGAAACATGAATAGTTGGCACTTATTTATAATTAGTTTGGACTAGGTTGATGTAAATAGCAAATACATACTTTAACCATGTGAGAACTAATACCCTATATACTTTAATGTACATAGCTGAATGTTTGGATGTATATATGCTTAATTGTGTAGATTTAAGTATTGTGGGTCTCAGACCCTATGTGCTTGTGGCTTTACATGTGTTGAGATGTTGATTAGAGGACTTGAAGGGTCAAGATGTCAAAGGATGTGATGATTGTGATAATAGAAGTGTTTTTAACAAGTTTAAAAATTTTGGATTTTTCCCCAAGTAGCCTTTATGCTACTTGAATTTCTATAAATTTTATTTCTTTTTGGTTAAATGTTTTTACTGAATAATTACAACCTATTCAAAAAGGTAGAGCATTCTGGATAAGTAGATAACCTGAATATGTTAACAAAAGGGATATGAGTGCAAGTGTTAAATGAATAGGGGTTAGGGTAAAATCAGGATAGGTGACTTATGAGAAGTAGTGTCCTTTGTCTAGTTCCTTCTGGAAATGAGCAGGGGGTGTTATAGATTATGGATAAAAAATGCTTACCTTTAGGATAGTTGAGGCATATGAGGTGATAGTTATTGGTGAGCAAAACTCTTTACCCAACATCATCTTAGCTATAATAATGGGGCAATTAATCTGGAAGGGATGTGAAACCTACTTGGCTTATGTAGTTGATATTAATAAGATCGAGCCATAGTCAAATACTAGTAGTTTTAGAATTCCCTAATGTTTTTGTAGATGAGTTACCAGGATTACCTCCACAACAAGAACTCGATTTCAATATTGATGTTTATCATGGTACTACTCTAGTGTCTATTACCCCACATCAGATAGAACCAACAAAATTACCAGAGCTGAAGGTGTAGTTTTAGGAATTGTTAGATAAAGGCTTCATTAGGTTGAGCACTTCTATGTAGGGAGCACTAGTGCTCTTTATGAAAAAGAATGATAGGTTGTTCAAATTGTGAATTCATTATAGGTAGCTGAATAAAGTGATAATCAAGAATAAATACCCATTACCTAGAATTAACAACCTTTTTCATTAGCTCAGAGGTGCCAGTGTGTTCTCAAAGACTGATATGATATTGAGGTATCACTAATTGATGATCAACGAATAAGATATTCCCAAGACTGCCTTTTTGCACTAGATATGGCCATTATGAGTTCTTAGTGATGCCACTTGGACTCATTTAAGCTCCTGTAGCCTTTAAAGACCTCATGAATAGAATTTTCAAGCCATACATGGACCAATTTATCATTGTCTTTATTGATGACATTTTAGTATACTCTAAGAACCAAGAAGAGCATGAGCAACATTTAAGAATTGTGTTATAGACTTTGAGAGAAAAATAGCTATATGCAAAACTAAGTAAGTGTGAATTCTAGTTGAATGAAGTAGCTTTTCAGGCCACATAGCTTTAGTAGAAAGTATTAGGGTTGATCCAAGCAAAGTTAAAGCTGTGTTAGAATGGAAGCCTTTAAGGAATGTGATTGAGAATCGAAGCTTTGTAGCATTGGCTAGTTATTACAGAAGGTTTGTAATGGGTGTCTCAATGATTGTAGCTCTATTAACTTGATTGGTTTGGAAGGATATGAAATTTGTGTGGCATGATAAATTCCATGTATGCTTTGGCAAGTTGAAAATGATGTTAATAGAAGGACTTATCCTTACTTAACCTAGACAAGGGAAAGACTTTATGATCTATAATGATGCTTTTTATAATAGGCTTGAATGTGTTAGAATGCAGAAAGGAAAATTGATAGCTTATGCCTCAAGGCAATTGAAGCCACATGAATGGAACTACCTAATAAATGATCTAGAATTGCCTACAATTGTATTTGCATTGAAAGTATGGAGGCAATACTTGTATAGTGAGAGATGCTATATCTACACCAATATAAACATTTGAAATATCTACTTATGTAGAAATAGTTAAACTTGAGATAACAACAATGGATAGAATTGACAATGGACTATGATTTTTTGATAGATTATTATCCAAAAAAAGCTAATGTAGTTACATATGCATTGAGTCAAAAGTTGATAGCAACACTCAAAACTATGCATGTCAGAGTTAAATACACTTAAAAGAATGCAATTTTATCAGAATTACATGCGAAACCTGACCTAAAGTAACAAGTGAAAGAAGCATAAGTTAAGGATCATCACCTGATGTAGATATTAGGTAAAGTAAAAGAGGGGAAGACTATAGAATTCAAGATCAAAGGAGATGGATGCATGTATTTCTATGATAGATTATGTGTACCTGGAGTGGAAAAGGTGAAACACAAATTCTAAGAGAAGTACTTAATGCTCCTTACTCTATGTAGTTAGGGAGCATAAAGATATATCATAACCTAAAATCCCATTATTAGTGGCCAAGAATGAAATAAGATGTAGTAGAGCATATAGCTTGATGTTTTACATGTCAACAGGTGAAAGCCGAATATCAATTTCCCTTAGGATTACAGCACCCAATATCAATTCTAGAATGGAAGTGGTAGAAGATTACCATGGACTTCTTGATGGGATTACCTATGACTAGGAATAAATGTGACATAGTTTGGGTAATTATGGATAAATTGACCAAAACATCCCACTTCATCCTAGTCAAAATGGACTACTCCTTGGAGAAATTGGTACATTTATACTTAGAAGAAATTGTGAGATTGCATGGGGTGACACTAGCCATTATTTCCAATTGAGATAATTAATTCACTTACGAGTTTTAAAAGATGTTGCAAAAGGCTTTAGGTACCTATCTAACTTTTAGTGTAGCTTTCCACCCACAAATAGATGGCCAGTTAGAACGAGCCATACAAGTGTCAAAAGGCATGTTACACAATTGTGCCATTAAATTTAAAGGAAGTTAGGACCAATATCTACCTTTAATAAAGTTTGCATATAACAACAGCTATTAGACTAGTTTAGGCATGTCACCTTATCGGGCATTATATGGTAGAAGGTGTAAAACTCCACTCTATTAGAGCAAAGTAGGTGAAAATAGACTCATGGGACCTAATCTAATCAAAGATACAGAAGAGATAGCTTGAATCATCAGTGAAAGGTTAAAAGCTACTAGAGAATGACAAAAATTATATGTTGACCTAAGAGGAGGGAGATTGAATATGAGATCAAAGAAAGTATTCCTAAAGGTATTGCCATGCAAAAAGATGTTATGGTTTAGAAAAACATGGAAAAATGAGTTTGAGATTCATTTGTCTGTATGAGATTACTGAATGCATAGGACCAATGGCTTATCGATTCGCTTTACCACTAAAATTATAGTAAATTCATGACGTGCTCCACATCTCAATATTGAGGTGGTATAGATATGACCCTTCACATCTAATGCTTACTGAAGATATCCAGGTATAGCTGGATCTAACCTATGAAGAAGGACCAATGTAGATACTTGCTAAAGAAGTTAAAGAAATAAAGAACAAGTTCATACCGCTAGTGAAGGTGCTATAGAGGAACCACAAAACTAAAGAAGGTACCTAGGAAAGTGAAGAGTAGATGAAGGCTCAGTATCTACATCTATTTTCACCAGGTAAATTTTAACAACAAATTTCTTAAGAGGGGAAGAATTATAACACCCAAGGAATGAGGTTTCATGAACAGTACTTCCCAAAGCATAAATACTGTCTCTTAGAGACTCGGGGCACCCTTTAATGGTTAAGGGGGGAGTACTTGTCATAAAACTTTGACAGGCTTGAAAATTATGTAAACAAAATATTTAAAACTTTTTATAGAACCAATAAATCATTTTAGGCTGAGAACTAGTAAATATTAACTTTAATTGGCATTGAGCCAAGAGAGGCTCGGGATGTGCCCAAGTGAACCTAAAAATAGCATACCATGAAGGCAAAAACTTCCAAAGAATCTAATGGTGAAGGAATTAAAATTGTCTATGGTTGTTTGATAATTTTTTAGAATTTCTTAATTACACAAGTGAACAATTGACCTAGTTCCCTTCATAGTTTTGCCCCAAGATTTTCTAGAGCTCTTAATGGGTATTATCGTGAATTTTTGGAGGCCTAAAACAATTATTTTGAATTTTTGAATCTTAAAATATAAATTAAATTAATATGGATCATCGGATCGACATGTGGCTCGATCTGGGTAGTTTAAGTATCTAATATAAAAGGTGGGACATATGAAGGGGTGCCACATGTGCCAAACCATCCTCTACCTCCCTTCTTCCTCTTTTAGCCAATGCCATTGATTCTTTCTCCTCCTTCTCTTTTTTCTTCAATTTCTCCTACCATATTTCTCCCACCATACTAAGCTATTTACCTCTATAATCTCTTGAAGCCCTTTCCACTAACAAATTTTAAAGAAAGTGCCTAGAATCAGAGATATGAGCACTTGATAAATAGTGCCTAAAGCAAAGAGAAGGATATTAAAGGCGAGAAGTGAAGCAATACTTTAAGAGGTGGAATAGAGGAATGTGACACCCTAGGTATGTGAATTTGATGTAATATAAATTGTTAATTTTGTTAGTGTGCATGTGTGTAGATGAAAGTGTGTAGGGAAAAGGGTATGCTACCTTTTTATATGTGTAAATGCATGGAATGAGTATGTAAAGGTGTTAGATGTGGCATATGATGCATGTATATGTGTAGGTTACATGGAAAAAGCCTTTGATGGTGTGTGTGTGTATGGCCGAATGGTGTGTGAAGGAAAAATGTGTGTATGCATGTGTGTTTAAAATAGAGATATAATGTAATTAGGCTAAAAATTATGTACAAAATATGTTTGTGATATGAGATTGGTATTAAATGAATTGGAAGTGCTTGAACATGGTGTGGCTA
Organism: Hura crepitans; assembly: GCA_948208565.1. Lineage (NCBI taxonomy): Eukaryota > Viridiplantae > Streptophyta > Magnoliopsida > Malpighiales > Euphorbiaceae > Hura > Hura crepitans. The sequence continues at coordinate 6,180 of CANXYI010695872.1, forward strand.
TGAGGTGTGTCATGGTCATAAGATTGATGTGCATATGTATAAAGTGAAGGTTAATGGCAACTAAAGTGAGACATAATATAGTTATGTGCTTTGGAAAAAATTATATAGTGTAATATGAGTAATTGGTATTCTACATGGTAATGGTAATGACACATTAGGCTATATATGTGAACTTGATGCACTTTGGCTTGAATGTGTGAGGAAAATTGCTTAAAATTATGGGACTAAATGAATAGTGCCATGAGGGTAAGATGTCTCAAATATTACTTATATGATAATGGAAAAATATATGTAAATTGCATGACAATGAGTAAGTGTTATGAATATATGTTAAATAACCTATAAATGTAAATGTAAATGGTAATTAGAGTTGGCCCATATGAGTCAAATACCCACTGGATAGGTTGAATGGTTAACTAATGAATTAGTAGCCACTAGGGGTTTTTGTCTATATGGGCTATTGCTTATATGTATGATATGGCAGGTGCAACTATCAATGTTCTGATAGAAAGCCCTACACATCTGGGTATTAGGAGTTTCACATGGATTGATCTTTAATATCTAGAGTCATTGGGGAAGTTCGCATGGACTAACTCTAGCCATCCTAGGTATTGAGAGGTCCACACACACTAATCCTTGCTTAGTCATATTTTTATGGATTCTGGAGGTCCCACAAGGTTGATCCCTACTATCCACCTAAGCATGTTTGGTATTTTGGATTTGGGAGGTCCCTCAGGGCTAATCCCTACTATCCCTACTATTAGGAGGCCCACAAGGACTAATCTTTAGCACTCTAATTTGGGAAGTTCTTATAGACTGACCCCTACTTTTAGATAGATAGGTAGGTGTAACTATCAAAGTCCAAAATATAGACCACTACACAACTTAATCCCTTTTATCTAGTGTCTTAATGTGTAGTCTCTCTAATATGGACCTAAACAAGATAAAATATATAAGAACATGATTTGATAGACAACTAATATATCTTGTATTAGAACAAGGGCAAACAATATTATATGTAATTAATCTAAGTAATGACACACTATGGAATTAGGTTTTAAATGGCTTAATTCACATATAACGGAGATTAAATATATTGAATCTACTAAATTTGTAAAGAGTTACATTGTATAATATAATTTATATTACATTAAATTCACCACTAAGTGTACACTCTACATATCAGTGTTGCAATATACAAGTAGAAGATAGAAGCTAGTTGTTTAGCCTCTAGTTATAGTGCAGCTATTTAACTCATTGGGTATAATTTCTATGTCCTTTTGAGTTTGTATAGCAAAAGGGCACTCATGTATATGTCAGGTTAGGGCTCAATCATGTAAAGCTATTACTATTGTGTTTTATTACCATTGGTTTGTAAATGATAAAATAGGTGCCATGCATATATGTTGATATATTATGCATGCTTGAGATATGTTGATATATAGGTATGAGACCCTTATGTGATTATGTATGATTTATTGATGTTGAGATAAGTTCTAAGGGACTATAAGGGCCCAAGAGTTAGGAGTTGGCTAAGTATGACTATAAAAGTGCATTTTTATAGGTTTAAGATTTTGAATTTTCACTCAGGCAGTCGTTGTGCTGCTAAAATTTCTATAGATTATAAATAACATTAGTTCAGTAACTGTGGTGTTAGTTAATGGGATTTGAATGATAGTAGAATGGGGTGGAATAAGGATGGATAACTCTTAAGTAGGTAGCATCTCCTATTGGGTCAATTTATAGGTTGGGTAGGGGGTGTTACAGGAGTAGCTGAGCTCGCAAGCTCATGTATGGCCATCGGTGCATGACATGACGCCTTTTCCCCTTACTCTTACATGGTACACTCATCATCTTGATCTACTACAAAAAAATAGATAATCAACCACGAATAGTGTAGCTTTACTTGACTCAGAACCTTAATCAGAGGCATTCATGTATACTACACCAAGGAATGCCTGAACCCACTCTGATACCACCTAATGTAACACCCCCTACCTAATCCTTTACTCAGACTAAATGAGAGATGTTACCTTCCTGTAGGTCACCTGACACAATATTGCCCCCGCCTAATCCATATTTAACTAAAATTTATGTGATAATCATATTCATTTTGTTATCCAAATTTAGATGTACTCTATGTTAACTTATTTGTAATACCCAAGGGTTTTGATACCTTTCTAGTGAAGCCAGTTTAACCAAAAATCTGGTAGCATAATGGCTGTCCGTGCCAAAGACCAAAAATTTTCAACGTATAAAATCCACTTCTATATCCATTCGCATCCATTCCATAATCATCTAGACCACTTTGGTCCTTCCAATACTCATCTGATCATCAATATCTCCAGCATAAGTCTCATACATCATGTCATCAAGTAACACATGTATATATATACATATATCATGCGTATCACCCAATTGTCATCGTAACCTATCTTATAATTTACATACAAAAATATAATAGTTTACATCACTAGGCTATGTCTCTTTCCATACATAAGTGCCACTATCTACTACTAAAACAAAAGGAATCAAAGCATATACCCTAAGCAAGTTGGTCAGCTATATTGTCTATCTGTTGAGGCTAGATTCTAACTTACTATCTTCTGCTCACACATCGAAAAACACCGACACACTGAGTACATACTCAATGGTGAATTTAATTTAATATGGACTGTATCACACACACATGTAACATATATTATGCATCTCTCATAGCCATGCAAATTTACTTTATTCGTCATTCTTATTACAATTATCTAGTTATAGGTCTAAACTAGTCACATAATATAATATTAATTTTATTGCCTGTTGTGATGCATATAAATTCAAGCCATTTCTTATCCCTTTATTATTACTTATTCCAAGTGAGATGTATTTATGATTACAATTTTACATTCCTCTTTATTTATTCCCTTAGGTCTATACTCAAGAGACAATGCTTCAAGACACTAGATAATGGGATCCAACTCATGCAGTGTCCTACATTTTAGACCTCGGTAGCTATATCTACCTATCTCTACAAGATAGTAGGGATCAGTTCACTAGAACCTCTCAATATCAGGGTGGCAGGATAAGTCTTACTGGACATGCCAATGGAGGAATAGTAGGGATCAACCCTAGGAGACCTCTCAATATCCTAAATCTAAGCATTAATGGATAGTAAGGATCAACTTATGTAAACCTCCTAATATCTAAATAGTATGGGTAGCAAGGATCAGCCTATATGGACCTCCCTATACCAAAAGCAATACGGGTAGTAAAGATCATTTCTTGTGGACCTCTCAATAACATGAGTAGTAGGGGTTAGTCTATGTGGACCTCCTAACAACCGTACATAGCAGAGATTAGTTTGTGCAGGCTTAAATCAAACTCTAGTGGCTATACCCGCCATACAATAAGGTAATGATCATCATAGACCAAGCCATTAGTAGCTGCCAACACCCCTTTAGTTGGCTATTCAACCTATCTAATAGGTGGTCTAACTAATATGGGCCATCACCAATTATTATCTATATCACTTATTTCATAACATTAAATTCATGTTCAACCCACTTATTTCCTTATCAACACCATGTCATTTAAGGGTGCACATGTTCGTGCTTATTAAACCATTATTTTTAATGTCTTAAAGTCCAACATTCAACTAACTATCTTACTCATATCACATAGTCATATCTTTTGGCCATTCATACTATTATGATTCCCTATCACATCACTTAGGTTTTTATTAATTTATTATCACCTTGTTTCCATTCTTTACTTTTACATTACATTATCACATTACACACACATATCACTTTTTTAGTACTAGTAATCTCATTATTATAATTACATTCTTCCAAGTACAAACATATATTAATTACCCTTAAACACTATAACATACATCTTATAACCATTACACATATCACATAGCCACCAAATGTAATAGCATATACATTTTACTTGTTAGTTTCATATTGCAAGCATACTTTTTACGTAGTTTCTACCTTATTTACATTATATATACATGCCAATCACTCACACACACACATTCACCCTTGGTTTACCTTTTGGCCACACACACTTCACACTTATAGATATTATGTTTTCATATTTTCTTTACACATTTATATTTATTATACTCACCATACAACACATACACATAAACTACATGAAAGTACATACACATGCACATAATGTCATCATTCCATGCACACTTTACATCCCGATATGTAACACATGAATAATATACAATACATATTACATTAAAATCACTTACTTTAGGTTCCAAAGAACTCTAAATGCACCCCTTAATGCTTATCTCTTCCTTCCTCTAACATTTCCTTCTCTTTTCCTATAAACAACTTTGGGTTTTTAGGTTTGAAAATCATACAAAAATTTATAGACATCTAAACTAAAATTCATTCACTTAGGTAACATCTATGTCTTAAATACTACCCCAGAAAAATAAGAAACTTTGAAAAAGTAAACTTGTACTAAAAGAAGGGCACTATTCATTAAGTGCTTAATTCTCCTCAAACTAGCATTTTTCTCAATTTTCATTAGTAGAATTGAGTTTTAAAGACTGTACAAGTAGGATTTGGTGCTTTAATTACTGAATTTGGCTTGAAAATAGAGGAGAAAGGAAGAAGAAATAGTGGGGTGCTTTTATCGATATGGCATTAGCCTCTATGGTGAAAGAGTGGAGGAAGATGGGCTTAGCACATGTGAGACCCCCACATATATACCCCTATATATATTATGACTATAAATGATCTGAATCACACCACATGTCAATATGACAGTCCATATTAACTCTATTTTTATTTTATGCTTAAAAAATGCAAATTAAATGTTTAAGGCCTCCAAAGTTTATACTTTTAGTGCCAAAATATCCTAAAAGTCTTAATTAAGGAACCCTTAAAGACTCAAGCCAAAATCCCAAAGGGAACTTGGTTAACTATTCACTCACATAATTAGAAAATTCTAATTAAATATCAATCAACCTCAAAAAATTATAATTCCTTCACCATTGGATAATTTGGAATTTTTGACATTTAGTTCATGCTATTTTTAGGTCTATTCGAGCACATCCTAGGCCTTTCTTAGTACGATACCAACTTAGATCACTATTCATTATATCTCAGCATGAAATGTTTCATTGGTTCTACTAAAAGTTTTAATTATTTCATTTTAATCATTTTCTTGCCCTTCAAAATTTTATGACTAATACTCCCCTCTTAGTCATCATATGGTGCCTCGAATGCTCAGGACAATGCTGTTCATACCTCAAAAAGTACTAATCATGAAACCAAGATTCTCAGGCATTATAGAGTTTGTATTCTTATTAATGTATAAAAATGTGATGTTATAGAAGTGATGATGAGATTGTGATTTAGTCTTTAAATCTTTATGTATATAGTGTAACATGTATGTTACATAAGTTAATTACATATGTGATTATGTTATAGCCATAATAATGTGTCAACATTGAAAATATTGTTATTTATGAACGAAAATATGTATGAATTTGTTTATGTTAATTATGTTAAACATTGCAAAAAAAAAAAAAAAAAGAAATTTTGGAATGATATTATTGCAATTATAGCCACGGTGGCTAGAAGGCCAAATATTATATGAGGAATGCCTAAGGCATTA
>CANXYI010696028.1:0-12658 GCA_948208565.1 Hura crepitans
ATTAAGCTAAGTATTTCTCTAAGGGGAGCACTAGTGCTCTTTGTGGAAAACAAAGATATGTCTCTTTGACTGTGTATTGACTATAGGCAGTTAAATAAGGTGACAATCAAGAATAAATACCCATTGCTTATAATTAATGATCTCTTTGATCACTTTGGAGGCACCAATGTGTTTTTCAAGATTAACTTGAGGTTGAGATATCACTAGTTCAGAATTAAGAAATTAAATAATCGAAGACTGCTTTTAGAACCAGATATGAGCACTTTGAGTTCTTAGTTTTATAGTTTGGGCTCACTAATGCTCCTGCAACTTTCATGGACCTAATAAATAGGATCTTTATACTATATCTAGATTAATTTGCAATAGTCTTTATTGATGTCATTCTAGTGTATTCCAAGAGTAGAGGGGAATAAGAGTAGCATTTAAGAATTGTGTTGTAGACTTTGAGGGAGAAACAATTATACACAAAGCTGAGTAAGTGTTAATTCTAATTGACTGAAGTAGCCTTCTTAGGCCATATTATTTCAATAGATGGTATTTGGGTTAATCCTAATAAGGTTAAAGCAGTGTTAGAATGGAAGCCTCTAAGGAATGTGACTGAAATCCAAAGCTTCCTAAGATTGGTTAGTTATAACAGAAGGTTTATAAAGGGCTTCTCGATGATTGTAGGTCTATTAACTCAATTATTATGGAAAGATGTAAATTTTGTGTGGGATGATAAATGCCAAGCAAGCTTTGACAAGCTTAAAGCAATGTTAATTGAAGCATAAATACTCACTCAACTCGAACAAGGGTAATTCAAGTGCAACCAAATTTAACTTATGATGAAGAGCCAAGATAAATATTGGCCATAAAAGTCAAAGAACTAAGGAACAAGACTATACTATTAGAGAAAGTGCTATAGAAACACCACAATATAGAGGAAGCAACATGGGAAAGTGAGGAGCAAATGAAAGCTTAGTATCCATATCTATTCTCACCAAGTAATTTATTGGATGAGATTTCTTAAGAGGGGAAGGATTGTAATGCCCATAAATCTCAATTTCATAAATAGTACCTCTAAGGCATGAATAGTGTCTCCTAAGACACCGGGGCACCATATGATGGCCATAAGGGGAAGTACTACTCATAAAACTTTGATAGGCTGAAAAATTATGAAAATGAAAGAATAAAAACTTTTAACAGAACCAATAAATCATTTTAGGCCATTAACTAGTGAATAGTTGAGTTTATGCTAGGATAGCTTTAGGATATGCCTAGATGGACCTAAAAATATCATAACAAGAAGGTTAAAAATTCCAATGAGTCTATTGACAAAAGAATGCTAATATTTTGTGGGCGTGAGATATTTATTTGGAATTTCTTAATTACATAAGGGAATAATAACCTTAGTTCCCAAGGGAGTTTTGATATGAGATTTTGTAGGGCCCTTAATAGGCACTATCACAAATTTTTGGCATAAAAACCATGATTTTTGGAGGTCTTGAGAAATTATTTTGAATTTATGAAGTTTAAAAAAATTGGGTTAAAATAGACCATTAGATCGATATATTGCACAATCTGAGCCATCTATCTCACTAATATAAAAGTGTTTGCACATATGGAGTTGTCATATATGCCAAAAACACCTTCCACCCCTTTTCTTCTCCTTTAGCTGATACCATTAATGGCTTCTCTTTCCTCCCATTTTTCTTCTTTATCTCTCTCAAATAAAAGCAAAAAACTAGCAAATTTTATATGGGTTTTTACCTTTATAGCCTTTTGAGTTCATTCCAACTAATAAAATTTAGAAACAGAAGCTAAAAAGTGAGATATTGACACTTGGTGAATAGTGCCAAATTTGGGTTAAGTGTTTTATTCCATTTTTTTATTTTTGTTTTAGGTAGTTATAAGTGACCCTAGCTTAACCACATAACTAGCTTTCAATTTGGGGTTATATAGAATTTTTGAGAATTTTCTAAACCTTAGAATATGTATATTTATAGGAAAAGAGGAAAGACTTAAAGTGGTGAATAAGGGTTTTTTTGACACCCTAGCTATGTGAATTTGATGTAATATGTGTGTGTGTGTGTCATGTGTGTCTATGAATGTGTATGTAAAAGTGTGTATGGAAGTGTAAGCGTAAATGTATATGTATGTGTGCTTGTTAAAGCATAATGCTTATCTGAGCATGTTAATGTGATTATGAGAAACCTTTGTGTCTGATTAAAGTGTAAGAAATATGTGTGCATGTGTGTGCTTGGGTTGTTGCTAAAACGGGTACATAAAGACAATGTTAGTGTACAAGCGTGTGTAATGAGAAATTGGGATGCATTTATGCTAAAATGTGTACACAAAGAATGCTTGAATTGTGGCATTTGGAAAAGAAAAATAATGGTTGGTAAATATGCATGGTATGGCATAAAATGTGGTAAAGGATGATAGGTAGGTATGTTGGTAAAAGTGGATATTAATAGTAATGAGAGTATGGCATGGAATGGATAAAGGTACAAAAGTGATTTAGATGACAAAATGAAAGTAAATGTGACATTAAGTACTAGTAATAGTAATCATATTATGTTGATAATTAAATGTGATATTGATGCAAGTGAGATAGATTGCATGATGAGGTTGACTTGAAAATTGGGGTCATAGAAATGACCAAATGAATGGTGACATAATGGTAAAATAGATCGTACTTGTGAGATATGTAGAAATGGAAATGTGCACATAATTATGAGGAATATAAACTATATTATGAGTAATGATGAATGACTTATAACTGTGTAAATAAATTGGTAATTTGTTAGCCCATATTTGTTAGACACAAATTGGATAAGTTGATTGATCAACTAGGGGATTACCACCTACTAGGGGTTTTGATCCTTTTGGGCTATTACTTGTGGTATTTAATGGTGGGTGCCACTACCAAGGTTCTGATAGAGAGCCCTACATGCTTGGGTACTGAGAGGTCCATATGGGTTGATCCCTGCTTACCCAACATATTTATGGATTTAGGAGGTCCCACAACAATAATCCCTGCTATCCACCTGAGATAATATGATAACTAGGATTTGGGAAGACCTACAGGGCAAATCCCTACTATCTCTACTATTGGAAGGTCTACTAGGACTGATCCTTGCCACTCTAATTTAGGAGTTTCTTATGAACTAAACCCTACTATCGAATGGAGTTGGGTTGGTATAGCTATCGAGGTCTAAAATATGGGCCACTACATAGTTTGGATCTCACTATCTAATGTCTTTAAGAGTAGTCTTTCCAGTGTAAGCCTAAAATGAAAAGAAATAAATAAACACAAACATTAGTAAAAGTTATGATTTTATAACCTACCTAACATGATTGAATATAAGGAGCATAACCTAGTAACTTAACACACTATGAGACATATTGGATTATGAGTAATAAGAATGGCTAATAAATGGTAAAGATGCAATTGCTTGAACTTGCATAGTCACATGATTTGCATGATGAGTGTTTTTGCATGATAGTTAGCTTAACACATATGTATTATGTTAAATTCATTAATGAGTTTATGCTCAACATGTTAGTGTTCTAATGCATAGGTAGAAGAGGCTAGTAAGATGATCAGCTTGAAGATCCATAATGTAGTTGGCAACATTTGAGGGTATATTTCTATGGATTTCTATGTGTATATGCAGGGTTATAAGGCTTGAGATAGTAATTGAACTACACATATATGTTGTTATCTTTTGGCTTGTATTTAAATAAATACCGAAGTAAGTATATATATATACATATGTATCTCTCTACTTAGTTATGTTATTCTATATGATGTGGTTTTGAAACCCTGTGTTGGCTATTGTTGAGACAATAAGAATGGATTTGTAATGCCTATGTATTAAAGCTTTGTGAACAGTGCCAATAGGTCTAGGAAGTGTACCTAGGGTGCTGAGTCACTTACACGAGAGCTAATGTAGTGACATTAGTCATGAAATTTTAAGGGGCTTTAAAATGATGAAGTTAAAATTTAAAAATTTAGCAGAGCCAATAAATCATTTCAAGCTGCAAAATTAGTGATTTGTAGGGTTAAATTGAGTCGGGTCAAGTATGACCCCAGATGTGCCCAGACAGACCCAAAAATGTTATACCCTAAAGGTTAAAAATTCTCTTGAGTCCATTAGTGAAGGAATTTTTGAATTTCAAGGTTGTTTTCAAATTCTCATAATTTTTTGGTTTAGCACATAAATCGAGATAGTATGTAAACTACCTCGTTGATGGAATTTTGCCGCAAAATTTTATGAGCATGTAAATGAGAATAAATGAGGAATTTTAAAAGAAACAACATAATTTTTTGAGGTCTCTATGATTTTTAAAAATTCTCCAAAGTTTCTATCAGAACTAAGTCATTTTGAAAGGTTTGGGTAGTCATAAGACCCACTCGTGCCATGTCAGCCATCATGGGGCCATGTACATGTGTCAAAAACACCATGACATTTGTCAAAATCCAATAAAGCCTTGAAAATTCATCTTTCTTCTTCATGCTATTGTTGATGCAACTCCTTTAGAAAATCTACAATTTTTTTTGTCATCTTCAAGCTTTTTCATCAAATAAAGCCTACTAAAATTCATCTTGATAGAAAAAAGAATTGGAGGAAAAGGAAAGCTAAAAAATTCAAGAAAAATCACTAAAGGGAGAGAGGTCAAAAAATTCTAACAAAGGGAAATCAAGTTTGGAGCTGAGTTTCTCTTGGCTTTTCATGATTTATACTAAAGGAATTTGGGGTAGCTAGTGATGGCTATGTAGCTAGAATTTTAATATGAGGTTATGCATGAACTTCTAGGTGTTTTCAAGTGGATGTTGGTGTGATAAAGAGGTTGGAATTCTTGATTTTTTAAAGGCTTGAAGTTATTAGGAAATCATCTTCTTATGACTAAGGTAAGTGAATTCAATTATTCATTTCATGCGTCTAAATTTTTAGGGCTGAAATTGACTTTAAATATGGTTATTTTGGAGTTAAATTAGTTATAATGTGGGGCTTTAGTGAATTCTTAAAGAACCTAGCCTAATTAAATGTGAATTAAGTGTTTATGATGGAAGTTCACTTGGGATGGTGTTAGGTTATTAGTGTTTGAGAGGTATTAAGGGTTTAAATGGGTGTATGTGTTGGTTTAATGTAGCACTTAAGTGATTATTATGATTTTGTGATTGAAGTGTGATAAATACTATTGTGAATGGGTTAATTTGTGTATGTTTGGCATGAACATGATGAGAAACCTAAGAGGTTTAGGGTATACAAGGGTGTGTATGTAGTTGTATAGTTTGGAATATGATTGAGTAGTAGATACAAGTGAGCAAGATTGAATAACCTATATATTAGGCATATAATGTATGAAATGATAGTGTGGCATGTGATAGGATTGATTAGTGTATGAATGTATGGGAATCAAGTTATAGCCGAGGCATGTGATATGTATAAACTATCTTAGATGGCATGAAAATATGCATGTATGTGTATAAATGTGTTTAGGTTATAGATGAAAGCATGAATGTATGATAGATACTAATAAAATATATGATTAAAGCTATTAAGTAGCCACGACCTGAGAGATAAGTCAAACAAAATGAAATGGAAACTTTGGCAATATATGTGTTTATGATTATGTGTAACAAAGCATGATAAAATGGGCCTTTATATGGCATAATTGGCTTAGTATAATTTGAATAAGTGTATGAAATTGGAATCATATAAAATGGACCAATGAATGTGTTTTGATGAATAAACAAATGCCTAGTATAAAGGTTTGAAAAGTAGCTTAAAATGAGACATGAACTTGAACTAGAAAGTGAACTTGAAAAATGGCTTGAAATGTGCCTAGAATTTATGCTTAAATTGGCTACTATAGGACAATATTATGGGATGGCATGCATGCCTATTGTTTTGCCTTTTAAGTGGCCTAATTGATGTTGGCTTTAGGCCTATGGAAAATATGATTGAATGTGAAAATTACATTGAAAAATGAGGTAAAATGGATTTTAAACTAGTTAATGCAAACTAAGTAATTGACTATAATTGTCCCAAAATAACCATTACTTGAACCAAAAATGGACAAGGATAGTAAATGGCAATTAAATAATAATTCAATGTGCATTAAAATTAATAATAATATGAAAATTTTGGTTACAATAGGGCTTTAAATTACTATTGAAAAATGATTCGAAACCATTTGACTGTGTATATACCAAACTAGGCTAAAATGTAACTGTAAGATAAAAAGAATCACTATCTATTTTTAACTTAAGAATTTTATAAAAGGTCAATTTGGAAAGAAAGGGACATAAATTGAGGTTACATGGCCCATTAGTTAGACACCCACTGGATCGATTAACTGATCAACTTTGGGATTAGCAGCTGCTATATTGTCTAATTTTTAGTCAGGACTGGTATCGTGATCAAAGTCTATTATGGGGCCACTATACTAGCCTACTAGGTATACCATTATTTTACTTGCACACTAGGTTCTATTATCTAATTATGCTAGTGCAGCAGCGCATATCCTAAAGGGGCCACTTCACTAGTTTATTGGGCAAACTAGATTGAGCAATTGAGTGAGATATGTGACTTGGGAGGTCTACAAACTGATCCCTATAGTTCTATCAGGCTGGTACAGTGATTAGGGTCTAAAATATGGATCACTACACTAGTCTGATCAGCAGACCAGATTAAGTGATTGAATGTGGTATTTGACTTAGGAGGTCTATGGACCGATCCCTATGATTTTGTCAGGCTGATGCAATAGTTAAAGTCCAGAATGTGGATCACTACATAGTCTAAGTGTAATGCCTATGCATTAAGGCTTTGTGAAGAGTACCATTAGGTCCGGGAAGTGTGCTCGGGGTGCCAGGTCACTTGCACTTGAATTGAGGCAATGGCATAGGTCATGAAACTTCGAGGGGCTTTAAACTAATTGAAAAGGCAAAATTTAAAAAATAGCAAAACCAATAATTCATTTTAGGTTATAAGCTAATGATCTATGAGGTTAAATTGAGTTGAGCTAGGAATGACCCGGGATGTGCTTGGATGGACCCAAAAATATCATACACTAAAGCTTAAAAATTCCACTGAGTCTATTGATGAAAGAATTTTTGAATTTTGAGGTTATTTCTAAATTCACGTAATTTTTTAAGTTAGCACATAAATCGAGGCTATCTATAAACTACCCTATCGATCAAATTTGGCTGCAAAAATTTATGAGCATATAGAGGGCATTAAATGAGGAATTTTAAAATAAATAGCATAATTTTTCTAGGGTCTTTATGATTTTGAAAAATTTCTTAAAGTTTCTACAAAAATTGAGCTATTTTGAGATAGTTTGGGAGGTTGTAGGACACACCTGTACCATACCAGCTGGCCTAAGGGCCATTACACATGTCAAAACATCGTGTTAAGTGGTGAAATCCACTCATAAAGGAAGAAACTTTTCTTCTCCTTTTGCTGCTAAAATCGACTCATTTTAGGGAAAGGGGACCATTTTCATCACTTTTTTCAACATGTTCTAGAAAATGCTTTTCACCTAAATTCATCCTTATATGTTAGGGTAATTCTAGAAAAAGAATCACTAAAAAAGGAGCTCTCATAGTTTAATTAAAAATCACCAAATGTCTAAGGGTCAGAAGGCATTCCAGCAAGGGTGTAAGGTGAGTTTTCATGGGTTTTCTTAGTTTTCCTTAGGAATTTATAGGTATATTTGAATGTCCATAAGGCCTAAGTCCTAATGAAATCTATGTATATGGTTTTTAAGGGAAACGAATGATAGTTTACTTAAAGAAAGGGAGGAGAATCTCCTATGGAAGAGGGCTAGAATTCTTGGTTTGTGAAGGCTTGAAGTTATTAGGAAAATGCTTCTCTTTTGATTGAGGTAAGTGAATTCTAGTATTCACTTTATGCCTCTAAATTTCCATGGCTGAAATTGGTTTTAAATACGGCTATGTTGGAGTTAAATTGAGTATAATATGGGGCCTAATGAGTTCTTAGTGAACCTAGATTAAGTGCATGCCAATTAGGTGGTTGTAGATGATGAATGACTTGTGAGGGTGTAGAATGCATGCTAGTTGAGAGGTATTAGGGGTTAAAATGGGTGTATAGCTTAGTTAAGGTAGCATTTGAGTGAGCATGATGGTAATGTATATATGTGTGCATGGTTAAGTGGGGTAATAACATGTGTATGTAAGTTTGGAAATGAGTAAAAGCATGAGTGGGACATTTAGTTACTTGTAGCCAAGAGCTTGCTTAAGGTATGCTAAATGTGTGGCATGTATATTAGGCCTATAACATATGAAATGATAATGTGGCATGTGATAGATTGATTGGTGTATGGATATATGATAATTAAGCTATGGCCGAGGCATGGAATATTTACAACTATCTTAAATGGCATGGAAATATGTATTTATGTGTATGAATGTGTTTAAGTGATGAATGAAAGTATGAATGCATGATAAATACTAATAAAATGTATGGTTAAAGCTATTAACTAGCCATGACCAAAGAGAGAAGTCAACTAAAATGAAATGGAAATTTTGTCAATATATGTGTTATGATTATGTGTAACAAAGCATGATAACATAGGCCTTTATATGGCATAATTAACTCAGCATGATTTGAATAAGTGTATGAGATTAGCATGATATAAATGGACTAATGAATGTGTTTTGATGAATGAAAAAATATTTTGTATAAGGGTTTGAAAAGTAGCCTAAAATGAGACTTGAAATTGAACTAGAAAGAGACTTAAAAAGTAGCTTGTAATGTGCCTAAAATATGTGCCTAAAAGGTGCTATTATGATGTGATTACATAATAGGGAATGTATGCCTACTGTTTGGCCTTTTAAGTTGCCTAATTTATCTTGGCTTAAGGCTTATGGAATGTATGAATTTATTGATGAAAATTGCACTAGAAAAGGCTAAGACATGAACCTAAAAAGGGCTATCATAAAATGATGTAAATGACCTATAATTGTCTAGAATTGACCATTACCTAAATCAAAAATGTACCTGGACAATAAATGGTAGTTGTATAGAAATTGAATATGTAATAAGACTAGGAATACCATGCCTTGAATATTAGCAACTATAGGATTTAAAAATATTATTGGAAATTTATCTAGTACTATCTAATTATGGCTATACTAAATCGAGCTAAAAGTTAACTATGAGATAAAATTTATATCTATCTATTTTTCATTTAAAAATATTGAAATAGGTTAATTAATAAAAAAATAAATATAAATTAAGGTTATGGGCCATTAGTTAGACACCCATTGGATAGGTTGATCGGTCAACTTAGGGATTTTAGGAACTGCTACACTGTCTGATTTTCAAGCAGGGCCAGTATAATGGTCAAGGTCTATATTGGGGCCACTATACTAGTTTGTTGAATATACCATTATGTAATTTTGCATAGTTGGTGCTATTTACTTGATTATGTCGATGCAGTGACATAAGTCCCGGAGGGCCACTGCATTAGTCTGTTAGATAGACCAGTCTACTGGGTAAACCAAATTAATTAATTAATTTGAATATGTAATTTAGGAGCTCTACAGACTGATCCCTATAATATTTATTAGACTGATGCAGCGGTCAGGGTCTAAAATGTGGATCACTACATTATTTTTGTTCCCTCTAGGTCTAGTGCATTAAAGTGCCATCTATCTAATCGAGCTTGTTAATTTAATGAAATAAATAACATACAACACTAATAATGGCATATATTCTTAAAATTTCTAAATTTTGGCATAATTAACTGAATAAATAACCAGTGCACATGAAAAAAGGTATTTTGGTAATTTTACATGTATAACATGTGTTGACTTGATAATTAAATGATTTGAATGTTGTAATTGGAAATGGCCAAAATCCATAATTTACTTGGATTTTAAATGATTGAACAAATGATAAATTCTTAAGTACACGTGAAAGGGTATTTTGGTCATTTGACATAAAGAATTTAACTATTGGCTTAATTTCCTAAATTAGATAATATTAATTCTATATGTGCTTAAATAAACCATATGTCATGATTTAAATGCTTGAGTTCACCACTGAGTATATTATATACTCAGCATATCTATTTTTGTGCATAGGAAATTAGATCAAAGATATAACCTCGTAATGCATGCGAGTAAGGTTCAGAGGATAGTTTTGATAAGGTTGCTATGTTATTAGTGTACAGTTTTGCACTTATGTACATAGGTGGGAAATGGGTACCATGTAACTAGTTATGTATATACAATATATAGATAGATTTTTGTAATAAGTAAATTATCAGATTTTGTGCATGTATGGTTTTGTTCATGTGTTGTTTGTGATATATTAGCCTAAGGCTCTAGGACTATAAGTATGCTATTTTTGGCCTGAGGCCTAGGTGAATGAACAAATAGACTAATGATGTTAGGTTGATATCTAGGGGACTAGAAGGGTCCAAAAGAAGTGAAAATGAATTTATAGAAGTGTTTTTTAGATTTAAAATTTTTGGATAGTGATCGAACAACTATTATGCTACCAAATTTTAGGGAACATCTGGATTGTGTTTAATTAACCATTTATAGCTTGAATAGACTAGCATCAGCTTAAACTAGGCCTATAAAAAGGGAGAACATGTTTTAGAGTTAAGCTGAGTCCAATAATAAGAAATAGGTAAAAGTTAAATGAATGAACCAGGAGGACAATTTCAGGAGGGGTGACTTAGTGGGAAGTGCACCACTTATTAGGTTCCTTCAGAAACGTAGTAGGAGGTGTCACACTCAGTTCTCTCTAGGTCTAGTGTATTTGAGTGTCGTCTATTTAGTTAAGCCTATCAATTTAATAAAATAAATAACTTATAAATTACTGATAATGGTAGATATTAATAAATTAACAAATTTTAAAGTAATTAATAAGTAAGCAACCTTAATGTATAATAAGGGTATTTTGGTAATTTTGACAGATATACATCATTTATTACCATGCTAACCTGAATATCTAAATATGGACATTGTACGCATGAATAATAAATGTAACATAATTTAATGCTTGAATTCACCATTGAATATTATATACTCAGCATACCTTTTTTGGTGTGCAAGTAATTAGAATCAGTAGATAGCCTCGTAGTATATGCAACTGAGTTTGGTGGATAAGTTTATAAGGTTATAGTGTAGATAGTGTACAATTTTGCACTCATATACATAGGTGGGAAGTGGTTACCATGTAAAAGGACATGTAATATGTATATATAATGTAGAAAATGTTTGTAAACAAGTAAACTATAAGGCTATTTTGAGTGTATGGCTTTATTTGATGGTTGTTGGGAAATCATCTTCTTGTGACTAAGGTAAGTGAATTCAAGTATTCACTTCATCCCTTTAAATTTTTAAAGATGAAATTGACTTTAAATATGGCTATTTTAGAGTCAAATTGGTTATAATGTGGGGCTTTAGTGAATTCTTAAAGAACCTAGCCTCATTGAATGTGAATTAAGTGGTTGTGATAGAAGTTCACTTAGATAGGGTTAGGTTGTTAGTGGCCGAGAGGTATTAAGGGTTGAAATGG
Organism: Hura crepitans; assembly: GCA_948208565.1. Lineage (NCBI taxonomy): Eukaryota > Viridiplantae > Streptophyta > Magnoliopsida > Malpighiales > Euphorbiaceae > Hura > Hura crepitans. The sequence continues at coordinate 11,550 of CANXYI010696028.1, forward strand.
TGTATGTGTTGGTTTCAGGTAGCATTTCAGTGATCATTATGACTTTGTGATTGAAGTGTGATGAATACTATTGTGAATGGGTTGATTTGTGTATGTTTGGCATGAATATGATGAGAAACTCGAGAGGTTTAGGGTATACAAGGGTGTGTATGTAGTTGTATAGTTTGGAATATGATTGAGTAGTAAATTCAAATGAGCAAGATTGAATGACATGTATATTAGGCCTATAATGTATGAAATGATAGTGTGGCATATGATATGATTGATTGGTGTATGAATGCATGGGAATCAAGCTATGGCCGAGGCATGTGATATGTATAAACTATCTTAGATGGCGTGAAAATGTACATGTATGTGTGTGAATGTGTTTAAGTTATGGATGAAAGCATGAATGTATGATAGATACTAATAAAATGTATGATTAAATCTATTAAGTAGCCATGACCCGAGAGATAAGTCAAATAAAATGAAATGGAAACTTTGGCAATATATTTTTTTTATGATTATGTGTAACAAAGCATGATAAAATGGGCCTATATATGGCATAATTGGCTTAGTTGAATTTGAATAAGTGTATGAGATTAGCATCATATAAAATGGACCAATGAATGTGTTTTGATGAATGAACAAATGCCTAGTATAAAGATTTGAAAAGTAGCTTTAAAATGAGACATGAACTTCAACTAGAAAGTGAACTTGAAAAATAGCTTGAAAAATACATAGAATTTGTGCCTAAATTGGCTACTATGGGACAATATTATGGGATGGCATGCATGCCTATTGTTTGCCCTTTTAAGTGGCCTAATTGATGTTTGCTTTAGGCTTATGGAAAATTTGAATTGAATGTTGAAAACTACATTGAAAAAGGAGGTAAAATGGACTTTAAACTATTTAACGCAAGCTAAGTAATTGACCTATAACTATCTCGAATTAACCATTACCTAAACCAAAAATGGATAGGGATTGTAAATGGTAATTAAATAATAATTCAATATGGGTTAAAATCAATAATAATATGAGTTAAATTTTGGTTACCACAAGGCTTTAAAATGCTATTGGAAAATGACTCGAAATAGTCTGATTATACCCATATCGGACTAGGCTAAAAT
>CANXYI010696174.1:0-15624 GCA_948208565.1 Hura crepitans
TCATATAGTATTTCTTCTGTTTACCCCCTTCTCATCATAGTACCAAAAACAAATTTTTAGTGTAGTTTTTTTTAAAAAAAAACATAAACAAGCAAATCAAAAGGAAAGAAATGAAAAGTTTTTTCGTTTCATGCAATTAAGCCACACCCAGCCATCGCCATTCAAAGAAAGAAGTAATACAAAGCAGTAAGTAGGCAGAGAACTTTAAAAGGAATGATAAAAGGAGAGGGTTATAAATATCTACCCTGTCAGTTTAATAAGCTAAAAAAAGGAACAAACATACACATCAAAGTCTCAGACACTCTACCAACATGCATCTTAAATTTTTTTTTTTAAAAAAAGAAAATAAGGAATGGTTAGACTTAGCTTAACAGATCAAGCCTTTTCTAGGGGACTTCTGAGTAGCCATCTTTCATTTACCCACTTACACCTATGCCTAAATCATTTCTGATTCAGCTTCTTTCATTAATTCATCCCCAAAAATTACCCTCACAAGCAAAAAGAAACATTCTTTAAATCCAATAATTTTTACAACGTAAAAAAAATAATAAAACTAAAGAGTTAGTAACAATAATCTCTTCAAAACAAATGGAATGATTAATTAAGGAATAATCAAAATAAACTTAAATGATTAATAGTATAACCTAGCAAGTTAATAACATAGCTAAAATATATGAATATAAAAGCAAGTAAAAAAGTTACCCATAAAATAGCTATTAACAGTATAGGAACTTTTTCTAGTATATATATAAAATCAGCAATTAACATCTGTTAAAAGGATATTTGATGCAACATACACTTTAGAAAGAATGACATATCCAGAGCAATTTTTTTTATAATACCCCAGGAGAAAATTTTAAAAAAATAAAAGTAGATATTCAGGGAATTATTCAAAGCATAGAACAAGATAAATATATATATTGAAAAATGTAACCTAGCCTAAAAATTAGAATCCAAATATATGTAAGTTGGCATGTATAGCAACTCTAATTCAGTAGGAGCAAAACAACATGGTCAATTTTTATAGATCCAAGCAAAATGGCCATATGTCATGGAAAACAAGAAATTAATCGATCTCACTTAAATCAAAAGACAGTGAGAATGTTTTAAAAAAAAATCTAAAATAAGGAAGGTATTGTGAAAAATTTCAAAAATACATAAAAGTAAAATATACTATTACCCTTTCTTTTAGTGTTTACGGGCATAAGAAATGGGGCTAAAATCAGGCATCATTTTGCCCTGGCCACACCTGAGGATGCATTCGCATGCTACTGTAGGTAGCAGAAGATTACAAATCCATGCTACCTCCATTACTGTAGATCAGCACGCGTTCCAGCTTTGACACATCTTAGAGGTCATCGCTAGAACAGGGCTGAAATCAGGCATCGTTTTCCTTAGCCATGCTCGAGTTTGCATTCACCTACAGTTGTAGGTAGCAAATGATTATAAACCAGCACTAGCCTCCCTCGCTGTAGATCATCGCATGTTCCAACTGTGATGCACCTTAAAGGCCATCACTGGAACAAGGCTAAGGATCTTATCCGCAGTATACAAAAATTGCTGGAATGAAAAATGTTGGTTTGTTATGGTTTTTCCAGCATTTAGATGCTAGTATAAATTTTTTTAGCTAGAGATGATTGGGAGAAAAGAGAGGATAAAGAGATCTATAATAAGGAAGGTAATGAAAGAAGAATTGACGATAGAGAAAGATGAGAAAGGGAAGTGCAAAAAATGAAGTTTTATAGGGTGCCAAAAGACATGTTTGCCCTTAGGGTTGTTAAGTATTTAAGCTTATAGGTAAGGGGTATTATAGTCCTCACTAAATAAAATCTTTATCTCTTGAAATATTTTAATTAATTTCACCAATAATATAGTTTATGTAACTTAAATTATTTAATTTAAGAACCACATGAAAATAAAAAATAAACATGTTTAAGATAATAATACCTGAAACCATTAAATAATAATCATGACAGAGTAATTTATGTGCATATGTATGTAATCAATATTTAGATATAAATAAATCATCAACACTTTATACAAAAAAAAAAAAAGAAATCTTCATAGAAGTTAGCAAAAAAATAATTATCCAATAATTAACAGTTATCCCCCTCCTAAAACAGGACACGAGGTGCCTAATACCTTCCCCGTGTCGGATAAACCCTGAACTTAAAATGCAGACCAGACTTGTTAGGTGACTAGTTGCACCCCAATCAGCTAGTGGTGACTCTCATCCTCTCCAGCCTCATCGCGACGATCCCAGCCTAGTCAGATTTAGGTGTCGCGGGTCAGGTAGCGACAGGTTTTACCCATAACTAGCTGTCATGTCAATCATACACCACTAGAATGCATATCTAATGGATCACATATATCAAATATTGAAAATGTGGATTATGGTTGATTTCTAGAATTATAACACTTATAAAACCAGTATTGGTTCATGTCTTTAATTAATCACATTTTTTTTGCTTTAAATATGGAAAAACAATCATATTGGTCATGAAATTTAATTGTTATTAATCCTATTAAAAATAATTAAATCACATTTCCATGTTCATTTAATTCCAAACTCATTAGAATTAAAATGATAAAATTATATAAAGCAAGAAAATACTCCTTTATTAAGCATGTAGAAGGAATAATAAATAGAAGAGGTGGCCCACATTTTAATCTCAATTTGATAACACTTATCATAATTAGATTAGAATAATACATAATATTGTTAATTTATTTAAAATCCTAATCACATTAGAAAATAAATTAATTTTGGATTATAATTAAATTTCCACTAGAATTAGCAATTTCGTGTAGAAATTTCAGCCAACATTTCATTATTACAATAAATTTAGAAATTGACCAAATAAATCAACAATTGATTTTATTCAATTAATTTTATGGGGATACATGACATATATTTCTAGAAAAAAAAGTCAGTAATATTGTATTTTATTTAATTAAAAATTTCCAAACAGTTAATCATAAGAAATGAATTCAAGTTGACTGCAGAACTAGTTGCAACTTGAACTACAAAAATTGATTCAAACCACTTTAGATTACTTCTAGCTAACATTTATGCATTCTTGGATTAGTAATAATTAATTTTATCTAAAAAATTTGCTCCTTTAGTTATGAAACCCATGGCAAACTAAAGTGACAATACTAACCATTTATTGAAACAAAAACGTGGCAATCCTGACTTTCAAGCAAGTTTATCAATCCAATTGATTTGCAAATGATTTTTTACTACATGGAAACACTTAAATAACATCATAAATGTCTCATGTATATGATATGTTAATTATGGAATTTTTAGAAGTCAATTATTAATAAATACATCATATGTGACCAATTGGCCAGAAATAATTTCCATCCATAAAGTTTGACATAATCATTTTCTTAAATTGTCCAATTTTGATTTTATGCACATATGACATGAATAAAAATCATATTTTAATTCAATATGTTTTAGATTAAATCATTCAAGAAAATTTTAAACGAATCACACCTCGTAATGAGCATATACACTTATGTACATAGAGACGATTTCCTCCATAAAATTTGATTGATCAATGATGTATAGAACTAAAAATCTAATTTTTTATATGTCAAATCCATATTTAATCACATTAAAATAAATTTGAACATTAAAATCATATTAAAACACTCAAATCAAACTAAATCACATAATATCACATTTTATGCATATCAACTGTAACCACACTTTTGATAGATTTTAAATCATCCATAAACTATGCTCTGATACCAATGTTGGTTTTTTTATATCATACATAGAAGAAAATAAAAAATTTTAAGGAATAACAAGCATAAATAAGTGACCAGAATGGTTTAAAGTTCATCATAAAATGATAATTTTAGTAGCATTCGAGTTATTACTGTTTAACGATGATAGTTGATTCCTTTCCTTAAAGTTTTTTACACTAGTTGTCACAGATTGTAGTGAAGCTCTTTGGGAATAGCTCTAAGGTAATCCACAAAAGAAGAAAAAAAATAGAGCGCACACAAAATTCTAGATGCTAGTAGAAATTCTGTGCGGATGAAAAAAGAGAAAACTGAGTGTTTTAATTTGTTCTATGCATGTTCTTTTATAGTAGAAGTAGCATATAAGGGTTGAAGGAATAAAGGGGTATTTATACTTTAAATAACCCTAATTGGGTCTAGTTTAGGTTAGGTTTTAATAATTAAAAATTGACCTAAAATTACCTAGAATAGGCCTATTATCCCTTTTTGCGCATAGCCTTTATAAAGCCTATATATGCATTCTCCTTTGGCCCCACAATCATTAATCCAATATGGCTCAAATATGGCCCATTTTGGATTAATAAAAGATCTGATTTAAGGCCCTTTAAATTTTTTAAAATTCAATAAAAAATTAGATATTAAAAAAAATCAAGTTTTGGACTTAACAAGGCTTAATTTTAGAAACCCCATATTCTGGATCACTCATTTGCAATTAGGCAACATGCCTATTTACTCATTTATTCTTCTTAATACATCTTCCAATGATATCCCATATCATTAAAACATTCAATCTCATTGAATCCTCTTTTACTTCTTTAAGTGTGTGACCTTATGGGTTTTCGAGGTAGCTTGGTAGCACATAGTGAAATAGAGTCCTAGTCTAACTGAGGCTCCATAGATTCAATCTTATCGAATCAATATCAATTCACCAATTGATATATCACTCATGTAAAAGTCAAGAAAGGCATCTAGCCATGCATCATAACTACCCAAGTGCCAAATAGTCAAGTGGTTTGACTTAACCCTTCCATATCTAGTTATGGTGTAATAAACTCATTTCACCATCATTTATCTCATCTAGTTCCAAGTATAGACTTATGTTAACTCAAAGCATAACTAAGTATGTCTAATTAAACTTGAGACATGTTTGCTCTGATAATTTTAACTTTATTCTAAAAGTGCCTTTTGTGAGTCCCATTCGCACATGGCATCTTATTTTGGCCAAAGATTCCTGAATAATGATTACTCATTAGAACTGTGAGATGAGCTCCCCACCTAAATCTAGGGTGGTGAATCCTTTATTGATTGCTAACTTATATTCAAATATGTTATGGCATACCTAAGCATCTCATTATGTATACTTCTTATCCGAAGTAAAAGCTTTGGAGTCAAAGTATGTCACTCCATATTTATGATAGTTATTAATATCAAGTCTAAGGATACTTGCACCACTGATATGATGTGATACTTTTAATGACATTGATTAAGTATCTATGTGTGTGACACCTCTAATCTGATTTAATTATCAAGCCCGATTAAGAGGTAGCACACACTTAATATCCTTTTTTATTATTCATCTTTATTGTTTCTTATCTTTTGCTAATTCAAGATCTTTTTTGATTATTGCTTAAAATGAAATACTCATTAGTTTTGATTTAATTAAAACATAAGTACATTTAGCCTAGTTGGGACCATTATGTCAAAAATCCAACAGCATAATGGTTGTTCATTGGCACTAGCCCAAATAGTAACCTATATAAAGAAAACACTTCTATATTGACAATCTGATAACAACTACCATTATGGTCCTTCTAATCACTTTAAGGTATTCATCACTCACAATAACTACATAAAATCTCAAGCATCATATATGCATGATATCCATACCATTATATAATTATAGAGAGACAACCATAACACATATTACAAGTGTTACAAAACATTTACATATACAAGTTTTGGCCTATCCTTATCCTATTACATATGATTGCCTTACTAGCTATTCTTGTACATATTAAAAATCAAAAGGTATACCCAAATATGCATCTCTATTGATTTACACTACTTTCATTTAGGCTTTACTTGATCTATAATCTTTTACCTATGCATCACAAAAACAACAATATGCTAAGCACAATGCTTAGTGGTGTATTCAATGAAATATGCTCAATAATACACTCACAAAGCACACATGATTATATTATATGCATTAATCATATATGATAATAAAATATACATAAAGCACATATGTTAATAGTGTTGTTATTCATAGCATACAAGACATATTGAGATTATTTAATATACTACTTAGATAAATAAATGATAACATTTATTACACCAATTCTTTTAATCATAATAGTTGTTTTCTATATTAGTGACATTTATGGTTTTTTTTTTGTAATTCTCAATGACTTCTTATTTTATTTATATTTACTCTAGCCCATACTTGACAGATAATAATCCTATTATTAGATAATAGAATATTGGCCATAAAGTCCTCCACTTATGTGCAGTAGTCCACCTAACAGTTATAATTGATTGTTACATGCCTATAATTATTGGCATCTATTGCCATTATTTTTACCACCTCACTTTTCTTTTCTTTTTTAATTACTTAACAAGTAAGTTAATTAACTTCTTTCTCAAAGTTGGTAATGCATGTTCACACTCAAATATTATCATTCACTCTTTACCTATACACTATTCACTTATTCTTTCACACACACTTAGGACTCTCACCAATACCAGATATATATGGCACACTTGGGACACATTCTTGTACACACTCATGTATAATTCCTAATGCCATAACATTTTATCGATTAGTTTATAGTGAAAGTTTTGATTGGTGTATACACCTATAAATTTGTGTTATTTACTTTAGCTATTATTTTGCTGTGATATTTAATATGGTGTTTATCTCTATGGCATCTTCACTAGCATGACAAATTGTGCAGTTGTCTTGCTAGACCTTATAATGATTACACCTATATATAGTTATGTAGTGGCCCTGTTAAACCTTATGGCTATTGCACTAGCATAAAATACAAATAAAAGTAAGTGTCAACATACACAAGTATGTGCAGTCGCTAGATTGGACCCTATCATTCCTACACTAGCATAAAGTGACACCAAAGTTTCTTAATAGCTACTATTCTCCTTAGTTAATCGATCAACAAATCCAATTTAGGTTGTATAACTTATATGGGGTTTGTCTTTATTTTGCTTTAAGTTTTATGTACTTTATATACCCAATGTACATTTTTGCATATACCTCAATCTATATATAACCACATTGTTATAACTCATCCCTTGGTCACATAATTACTTCTTAAAGATTCTTTATTGTGACATACACTTACAGTCATACTTATTATTTATGGAAACAAGCCATTTATATAAACATATAATTCATACTTATATTATGCATATATAAATTACATACCCTTTATTTCTTTCCATTTACCATAGTCATTATTATCTTGATTATTATTATTTTATTATTCATAACATTTTTCAAAGGCATTGTCATATATTTAATTCTCTATTATGAAAGACATTTAGCCAAACCAATTTTTTTTTAAATTTACACACACAATTAGCAATTTCTTATACCATTACATACTCCTATGTTTTTATTCATCTCACATACATTTTATATAGAGACTAAACACTTATACTAGACTAACATGCACTTACCTACTTGCCTTTACCTCTTTTGGCCATATTGGGAATGTCAACATACCATTCAATTCAAATCACTAACTAAACACTCAACTAGCATAGTTAAATCACCATTTTACATTATATAGCACACATGCTTCAATTCCTTATGCATGTATCATTAAGCCAAGATGGAGGCGTACCTAGGTTTATTTAATCTTAGCTTAATTCTTATTGAAAACATGCCATACATATCAAATTAACGTTATGATATTATCAATTCTACCTTAAGCATGCTTACACACATCAAAAACATAAATCAGGTATGTTGCACACATTTTAATTTAGAATTATGCACACATAAACTATATCCTATTAAATACACTTACAAGGATGATATTTGGCCTCAAATTAAGCTTCCTACACCTTCTTTTTGCTTTTCCCTTAGCTTGAATCCAATTTCTCTACAAATATAGAGATTTAACTTAAAAAAATTCAAATAAAATCTAAGTAGTTCCAAAATTGAGTTTAACTTGAAAATTATTCATTTGACATCAAAATACACTTGAGAAGTGGTGTATTTAGATAACTTGAGGTTACTATTCACCTCAATTGAATTTCTCAAAATTCTCTCAAATTACACTTTCTTCTTGCTTTTTCTCCCTTAATTTTTTTTTTTTGTCTAGAAGCTCAAAAGAGTGGACTTTAGGTGGAATTATGGTGTAACTTATGTGTATGAATGGGTTAAAGAAGAAGAAAATTATGGAAGGAAGGCTTGTAATGACATTGAGTTTAAGAGCTTGATGAATTTGTCCAAATTTTTTTTATGGTTAATAATTCCATCCAATCAATTTAGTGTAACTTGGATTTTGGAAAATAGTATTCATATATTGGGAAGTACTAGTCATAAACTTGAGATTTTTAGGCATTACATTTCTTCCCCTTTTAAAGGAATGTTGTCCATAAATTTAGTCAGTTCAAACAATTACAAGTATTGCTCTTTCATCTACTCTTCACTCTCCCAAGTTGCTCCATCCATATTGTGATGTCTCTATAACACTTTTACTAGTGGTATCATCTTATTGTGCAATTCTTTTACCTTTTGAGCTAGAATTTTTACTAGTTCCTCTTCATATGTTAGATCTAGTTATATCTCTATTTCTTAAGTTGGTAACACATGTGAGGGGTTAATCTATATCTTCTACATATTGATACATGGAAAATATTATGTATTTGTTATAGCTCTGGAGGTAAGGCTAATCTGTAAGCTACTAGTCCCACACATTCTGTTATCTTTTATAGGCTAATAAACCATGGACTTAGCTTGGCCTTCTTACTAAATTAAAGTACCTTTATCTATTGCAACACCTTAAGAAAAACTTTTTCATCAACCTCATATTTTATGTCTTTTCTCTTCAAGTCTACATATGATTTCTATCTATCCAGTGCTACTTTCAATCTATCCTTGATAATTTTTTCTCTTTCCTTAGCTTCCCTTATTAAGTCTGGTCTTATTAACATATTTTCATTCAATTCAATCCAACAAAGTGAAGTCCTACATTTTCTTCCATATAAGCCTCATAAGGTGCCATGCCTAAACTCACTTGATGGCTATTGTTATATGCAAACTCTACTAAGGAAAGATATTGATTCCGGCTTCCCTTAAACTCTATAGCATAACTTCTAAGCATGTTTTCAAATACTTAAATAAACTATTCTAATTAACTATTTGTTTATGGATGGAATGTTATGCTAAAAGTGAGTCAGGTCCTTAAGGCATTATACAACTTTTTTTGAAACCTCAAGTCTCGATCAGACACAAAGGAAAATGGTGCCTCATGCAGTTTTAAATTTTTTTCAATGTACAATTACATAAGTTTATCTAAGGAATAATCCATTCAAATTGGTATAAAGTGCATAGACTTTGTCAATCTATCAATAATTACCCATATAGAATCACATTTACTTCTAATTATAGGTAACCCCACTATAAAGTCCATTGTGAGTCTCTCTTATTTCTATTTCGGTATTGTAATGGGATGAAACAATCCAAAAGGAACTTGATGCTCAGCTTTGACTTGTTGACAAGTAAGGCATTTGGTGACAGACTCTACTACATCCCTTTTCTTACCAGGCCATCAATAGTGAGGTTTTAAATTTTGATACATCTTGGTACTTCTTAGATGTATAGTATATAGGGCATTATAAGCCTTGTGCAAAATCTATTTCTTTATCTCCTTAACATTAGCCACACATAGCCATCATGATAATATAAACATCCATATACTTTAACTTTATACTCTATGGACTTCCCCTCTTAGATTGAGTTCATAACATTCATAATTTGATCATCTTCCTTTTGAGCTTTTTTGACTTGTTGCACGAAACTAAGCTTTACTTGTAATTTACCTAAAAGTGTTTTGTCATCCTCATATTTTAGCTTAGCATTTGTAACTCTCATAGCTATTATGAATTTCTTACTCAAGGCATTTGCTACCACATTGGCTTTACCTAGATGATAATCTATAAGACAATTATAGTTTTTAATTAATCCCATCCATTTATGCTACTTTAAATTTTATTCCTTCAATGTGGGAAGATATTCAAACTCTTGTGATCTATGACATGTAACACTTCTATCTATAGAGGTAGTGCCTTCGTATCTTTAAAGCAAAAGCAGTAGCTACTAGCTCTAAATCATAGATCAGATAGTTCTTTTCATGTGGCTTTGATTATCTAAATACATATGCTACCACTTTACATCTTGTATTTAGACATATCCAAGTTTATTATATGAAGCATCACTATAGATATTGAAGTCTTTTCTCGACACTAGCTGTGTAAGTATAAGAGCTTTTGTTAACATGGCTTTTAACTTATCAAAACTTTCTTGGCCCTTATCATCCTATATGAAACTAGCATTCTTACATAATAGACATGTCATAAGTTATATTATCATTAAGAATCATTTGATAAACTTCCTATAATAACCTATTAATCCTAAAAAACTTCTAATTTTAGTCATGTTTCTAGGTGATTTCCATTCCAGTATTGCCTTTATCTTACTTGAGTCTATTCAAATGCCATTTATTGAAATAATGTAGCCTAAGAAAGATAATTCATTAAGCCAAAATTCACACTTAGCTTGGCATAAAGATTTTTATTCCTTAATGTCTATAAAACAATTTTAAGATGCTGTTCATGTTCCCCCTTATTTTTGGAATACACTAAAATATCATTAATAAAGACCACCATGAACTGATCTAAGTAGGGTCTAAAAATCTTGTTCATTAAATCTATGAAGGCTCTAGGGGCATTTATTAGCCAAATAGCATTACCAAGAAATCATAATGTCCATATCTAGTTTAAAAGGTTGTCTTTGGTGCATCAGTCTCCTTATTTCTCAGTTAATGGTACCCTAATCGCAAATTAATCTTAGAAAAGATACTCACTCCCTTGAATTGATCAAACAAATTGTCAATATAGGATAATGGATACTTGTTATTAATTATTACTTTGTTTAACTACTAGTAATTCATACACAATTGTAAGGAACCATCCTTTTTCTTTACAAAAAGATTCGGTGCTCCCTAAGGGGAAATACTCAATCTAATGAACCCTTTGTCCAACAATTCTTATATTTAAACCTTTAATTCCTTGAATTCTACTGGGGCCATTCTATATGGGGCTATCAAAACTAGTGTAGTGCTAGGATAAACCTCAATTCCACATTCTAATTCCTGTCCTAGAGGTAATCTTTATAATTCATCTGAAAACACATCTGCAAACTCTAACACTATTGGTATTCGATTAACGTCAAGTTTCTCTTGCCTTATGTTAACAACATGAGCTAAGTAGGCTTGACATCCCTTTCTTATCATCTGCTTGGCTATAACTATTGATAAAACATTTGAGTGGTAGTCTATTCTTTTGTCTACTACTATGATTTTATCTTTATCTACTGTTTTAAGGGTGATCCTCTTCTATCTATAATTTATTATTACTTGGTGCTTTAACAACTAGTCCATGCCTAGAATGAGGTCAAACTCATCAAATGGCAACTCAATGAGATCTACTAAAAATTTAGGACCTTAAACTATCAAAGGACATCCTCGATATATTTTATTGACTACCACATGCTATCTTATGGGATTATTGACCATAATATTTTATGTCAAGTTGCTTTAACTATAAGCCTCTATCTTATGCCTGTGTGGTGCAAATGTATGAATGGTTAGATCCCAAATCAATCAAAGCTAACATAAGTAATTTAAAGAGATAGAATATACCTATAATCACATCAAGTGAATCGGCCTCCTCCCAAGCCCAGATAACATACTGATAGGCTAGAGTATTGACTTCAACTCTATCAACTCTTTATAATTTAACCCTTTGAGTACCTCCTACTCTGTCACCCTTATCTCATCTATATCCTTTAGTAACAGCTAGTGATGAAGCCTAAAACTGATTAGAGGTTGTTGCCCTCTTTAAACAAGTTGTTGCCCTTTTTAAACAATCTTTGATTATTTGTTCTTTAGAACAACATCTAAAGCAAACTCTAAAAATTGTCTTCTAACAAATAGCCCTTTGTCTTTTCCCACAATTGTAACACCTGGCTGGGACATTCCTTATAGTGGGACTAGGTGCACTAGTAGCCTATATTTGTTGTCAGGGCCTAATCAGTGATCTTTATGCAAATCTTTGAGTTTGCCTCTTTGTCTACCTAGTAATATGATTCTCTCTCTACACCTTACTTGCCTTAGGGTGGAACTAGCTTGGCCTTGTGTAAATAACTTCTTCTTTTAGAAGCTTTCCTTCTTTTCCTTATGTATTTCTTCCATTATATGTGCTACTACTAAAAGGACATGGAATTCTCTTACACATCTCAACATTAAGGGGCATGACCTCTTTAGCATGCATACTCAATCTAGCAAATTCTTTCTCATATTCAGAGATGGACTTATGCTTTTGCTTTAGGTCTAAGAATTCTTATATCTTATTCTCCAAATAGATTTTGGTAATACACTTCTTAAATTCCTCCATGAGAAGTCCTATGTCAATTACTATAGTCTCTTCTGCTTAATAATAGTTCCTATAATCTATAGGCTTCTACTTGTAATAGAGAAGTGGCATAGATGACATTTTCCTCTAGTGTGTATCGCAATTACTAAAGAATTCTTACAGTTCCTTTTAACTAGTATTTAGAAATAGCTATATCATCAAATTTTACGCCCATAAAATCTTCTCATCCCATTTTCTTAACTCTCTCTAAATAGGTTTTTTAGAGTGCCTATGATGGTGGAGGTAGTTGCACTGGTGGTGAAAGAGGTATCACCGCTGCTATAACTTGTCTGAGTAGATCAACCATCTGTCAGAATAGGTTGGTTATGCTTGAGCGGCCTATCCATCATCTCCTAGTCTGAGGATTCAGCCCTTGTTATTGGTTTCCATAGAACATGCACAGTGAAAAATAAAACTCCATAGATACCAAACAAAGGAAAAAGAGCCATTGGAAGAATTGAAATACAAAATTAAATAAAAAACTATGGTTAGAATTCTATACCATCTAAACCACAGACCTATTGAATTCTTATTTTCTCCTCATCGAGTTATCATAAACCATAGTGATCTTTATCAAGAATACCTCTAAGTTATCCACACAATAATTATGAGATGAAAAATTACCAAAAACCTTAAGGCTAGTAAGGTGTTTTGGTGTTTGGAGAAGAAGAAAGAAGAAGAAAATTGTTTTATAGTAAAAATTCATTTTTCTAGAGGGGGTTTTTTCACATGTGGTTACCAATATTTATAGCCTCTTGGATTCCCTAGGTTAGATATTGATCTCATTAAAATTTGGCCCTATTTGGGTTTAAATATGCCCTTCAAATGGGCTATTCAATGCACCATGCACATAAGCCATCTAATAAGCTTATGTGCTAGATTTTTGGCTTATCTTTGGGCAACCAATTGAAGCCATTTTAAACCCCAATTTAAATAAGCTCTAAAAATAATTTAAGGGCCTTTTAAAAATTAAAAGGTTGGCTAAAAATTGTATCCCAATGAAATCCCTAATTAGGGCTTTAAGGCCTCAATGTATCTAGCCCTATTTTAGGCCAAATTTGTTGAATTGGACTCTAAGCCCAATTTAATTCTTCTTTATTATTTCTCTAAATTCTAATGAAATATCATGCCATTAAATTACTTAATATAATTTAATATATTAAGCATCATCTCAAATTCTTTATGTGTGTGACCCTATAGGCTTTTGAAGCATGTTGGCAGTACGTCGTGAATAAGAATCCTACTTCAACTAGGATTTATATGATATAATCTCATTTAATCTTAATTAATTCCCAATTAATCATTCACATATGTACAAGTTATAAGAGACTTTTAGCTATGCATCATAACTACCTAAGTGTCAAAAAGTCAAGTGGTTTAACTTAACCCTTCCATACAGAATTTCCATGTAATAAACTCCTTTCACCATTTTTTTTATCTCATCCAGGTTTTAGTATGGACTTATGTCAACTCAATGCTTAATTATGTATGTATAATTAAGCCCTAAAATATGTTAGTTATAGCAAAGTGTCTTTTCTTCCAAAAATGCCCTAGTGGATCCCATTCACACTTACACTTCACTTTGGCCAAAGTTTCCTGAATAAAGATTATTACTAGAACAGTGAGATAAACTCCCCACTCTATAATCTGGGGTAGTGAATCCCCTATTGATCACTACCCTATCATCAACTATTTCATGATATACCTAATATCCTAGCTATGTATACTTCTTGTTCAAAGTAAAAGCACTAAAGTCAAAGTATATCATTCCAAACATAAGATAGTTAGTGGTCTCAAGTCTAGGGATATTTACACCACTATTATAATGAGACGCTTTCACTAACATAGATTAATTATCCATATGAAGATCTTATGTTAGGTCACTAATGAACTAGCTTCCTAAGCAAGCATCATCATGCTTAAAAAGCTTGTGATAATTATTTCTTAACCTAGGTAAAAAGTATAACATATGCTACTCTATTCTTATTAACAATGTCCCATCTTGTTGATATTATGACTAAGGATATTTTAGGTATTATCACAATTATATGCAATAGGAATCTCACATCATGAACTCTTTATGATTTCCTCTATGTTATGATTGTATATTAGGGACTTTATTACATGGTTTAAGTCATGATAAGCAAATATAGAAGAAATATATATAAGCACCAAGTAATTAAGAAAAATGCCTTTTTTCATTAATAAATGAACTTTTTATATACATATCATAAAAAGTGCACTAGGGCATACAACTAACATTGTCCCACTTGCACTAAAGCAAATCACCCATGCGTTTAATGCCCATGGCATTTACATGCTAATCAAACTTCTCTTATGATAGTGCCTTTGTGAGAGGATCAGCTACATTCTAATCTATGAGGACTTTTTCAATCTTCACATCTTGTTTACTAATGATCTCACTGATCTAGTGGTAGCTCCTGAGAACATGTTTGGATCAACAATGTTAGGGACCACCCCAAGTTTAGTAATGAACTTTTTAATCCAAACTGCTTCCTTGGCTGTATTGGAAGTTGCTATGTACTCAGCTTCAGTTGTAGAATTTATAGCTGTCTTATTTAGAACTCTTCCAAACAACTGCTCCTCCACCCATAATAGATATATAACCAAATTAACACTTACAGTCATCCTTATCAGATTAGAAGCTAGCACTTCTAAACCCACTTACCTTCAAGTCTCCTTCTTCATATACCAAGAATATCCTTTGACCTTATCAAGTATTTATAGATGTTTTTGATAGCTGCCCAATTTTTCTCTCTATAAGTGGATTGGAATCTACTTGTGATATTTAGACCAAATTACACATCAGGCCTAGTACATAACATAGCATACATGATAGATCCAATAGTAGATGCATATGGGATATTGCTCATATGCTTTCTCTCCTCTTATATCCTAGGACATAGATTTAAAAAGGTGTTTCCTATGCACCATTGGAATAAAACCCTTCTTGGAGAGATCCATGCTAAACCTCTTTAGCATTTTGTCTATGTACGTAGCCTATAAAAGACCAAGCAACCTTCTGGATCTATCTCTATAGATCCTTATCCCCAATATGTAGATTACTTCTTTAAGGTCTTTCATGGAGAATAGCTTACTCAGCCAAATCTTAACCGACTA
>CANXYI010696256.1:0-15803 GCA_948208565.1 Hura crepitans
TGCTTTCTTCTTTCCTTTATTTTTTTGATTTTTACTAAGGCCAACTACTAGTTACATATTCATCTTTGTAAAAATCATACAAAATCATATGAGCTTCAAAAATTGAAACCAACCACATTAATAGACTTTTGGGCACCTAAGGAACATTTGAAAAATATTGGAACTCAAAAAAAAGTTACTCTAATGAAAAATAGTCACTATTTATTAAAACCCAAAATTGAATAAATCCTTCAAATTTTTTATGAGTTTCCACTTCTAATAACTTTTAGAGGTTATAGAAGCTTGGATGTATGGATCTAATATGGAAGATTATGGCTAATTTAAGTGAAAGAAGAAAGAAAAAACTTGGCTTCCATGGAGGAGGACTATCGGCCAAGAGAGGGAAAGGAAGTAGATGGTGCACTATTCCACATTTGACTATTTAAATGAATTTTGATCCTTTATATAGCTGGAAAAAAATCATCTTTAGTCCTATTTTTCTCCTTTATTTTTTTCTCCATTTAACCTCAATTAACCTCAATTTAATTCCCTTCAAATCACCTAATTTATGTCCCATAACCCTCTAAAAATCAAAGCTCAAAAAATAAGAAAAATCGAATAAAATGTTATTATTTTACTTTTCATGATTTCATTAAAAATACTTCTCTATTTCCAAAAATTCCATTTCTAGTGCCATTGGACTATTTGAAATATTTGAGTATAAGGTTGTACCATTCCTAGAATTTTTTAAGAACTTTTGAATATTTTTATGGTTTAATTAAAACTAGGTCACTATTAATGTGACACTATCGTAAAATTTAACTGTCATTTTTAACAATCGAAAGGACTTTATTTTGACTTCAAATTTCACCCAAAATTAGGTTATGATTAATACTTCCATTCAATAAGATTAGTACTTCTGGCCTCTAAAAAACACTATTCATATCCTAGGAAGTACTATTCTTAATAATGGGATTTTTTAAGCATTACATTTTCCCCTATTGAAAGAAATTTCATCCATAAAATTACCTACTTTAAAAAGCTATGGATATTTCTCTCTCATCTGAGCTTCTACCTCTCAAGTAGCTTTTTTCATGCCATGGTGTCTCTAAAGTAGTTTAACAAGTGGTATAGTCTTGTTCCTTAGTTCTTTCAGCTCTGTTACCAAAATCCTCACAGGTTCCACTTCATAAGATAAGTCTAGTCTGATCTCTACTTCTTCAACTAACGGCACATGAAAAAGGATTTGATCTATACTTCTAAAGCATAGACTCATGGAAAAAATCATGTATCTACTAAAGCTTAAGAGGTAAAGCTTGACTATAAGCTACTGGTCCAATATGTTTTGTCACTTTATATGGACCAATAAACCTTAGACTTAACTTTCCTTTCTTGCCAAATCGTAGAATCTTCCTTTAAGGTGAAACTTTTAGAATCACCTTATCTTTCAATTCATATTGAATGTCCTTCTTCTTTATATCAACATAGGACTTCTATTTTTCTGAAGCTACTTTCAATCTATGTTTAATGATTTTACCTTCTCTTCACCATCCTTAATCAAATATGGCCCCATTAACTTGGTCTCACTCAGCTCATTCCAATAAAAAGGAGTTCTACACTTTATTCCATAGAGAGCTTTATAAGGAGCCATTCATAAGCATGCTTGAAAAATGTTATTATAATTAAACCCAACTAAGGATAGGTAAAGATCCTAGCTTCCCTTGAACTCTATAGCATAACTTCTCAACATATCCTGAGCAAATAAACACACTTAACATGAACATCACACATAATACTTAGCATCAAAATCACTCAATTACCAAGAGTTACCTGAATGACTCTTTCTAATTATCCATCAATTTGAGGATGAAATACTATACTAAAACTCAATCAAGTGCTTAAAGGCATGATGAAGTTTCTTTTAGAACTTCAAAGTAAACCTTGGGTCTTAATCCATTATAATCAAAGTTGGCACTCCTTACAAACTGACTATCTTTTCAATGTATAATTCAGCAAGCTTTTCCAATGAGTAGTCCATCCTAATTGCTATGAAATATGCATCTTGGTCAACTAATCTATTACAAACCAAACTGAATCACATCAACTCCTTGTCATGGGTAAGCCAACAACAAGGTCTATATTAACCTTAACATATTTAAACTTATGAATTACTATATGATTGAGCAATCAAAAGGGAATTTGATGCTTAACTATGACTTGCTGACATGTGACGCACTTAGTCATAAACTCTGACATATCTCTTTTCATACCCAGCCACTAATATGACAACTTCAAATCTTGATACATGTTGGTGCTACCAAGATGCATAGCATAAGGAGCATTATGAGCTTCCTATAAAATTTGCTTCCTCAACTCTTCCACATTTGGTACACATATTTTGTTGTGGTAGCATAGATAACCATCACTCTTGATTTCATATTTAGTTGGCTTTCCCTCTTGAATTGTACTAATCACACTCATCACCTTGTGAATGTCCTCCTGAGAATCCTTTACTTGTTACAACAAATTAGGCTTTCACATGTAACTCTACCAACAAAGCATCATCACCCATAAAGCTGTAATATAACATTCATGGCTCTCATGGCTGCCATGAACTTTCTACTAAGAGCATCAAGCACTACATTAACCTTTCCTTCATGATAATCAATCAAGTAATCAAATCCTTGATCAATTCAATCATCATCTCTATCTCAAATTCAGCTCCTTCTAGGTAGAAAGATATTTTAAACTCTTGTGATCTGTGTAAACATAATACTTTTCTCTATAAGGATAGTGTTTCCAAATCTTTAAGGCAAACACTATTGTTGCAAGTTCCAAATCATAAGTAGTTGAAGTTGTCTTAAAACTTAAGCAATAACCTTGCCTTATTCTATCAGAACACACCCCAACCTATTATGAGAAGCATCATTATAGATGGTAAAATCCTTCTCTAATATTAGCTGTACAAGCACAAAAGTTTCTATTAACATGACTTTTAACTTGTCAAAAATCTCTTGACATTGGTCATCCTATACAAACTTCACATCTTTCCTTAACAATCGAGTCATTGGTGTTGCAATCAAGGAGAAACCCTTAGCCAACCTTTTATAATAACTGGCTAACCTAAGGAAACTCTTGATCTATATGGTATTCCTAGGTGGTTTCCACTCCATAACAGCTTGTATCTTTCTAAGATCTACCAAGATACCTTTTATAAAAGCTATGTGTCCCAAGAAAGATACCTTACAAAGCTAAAACTCATACTTACTAAGTTTGGCATAGAGCTTCTCATCTCTTAGAATCTAAAAAACTATTCTCAAATGCTATCTATGTTCCTCCTTACTTTTTAAGTATACCATAATATCATCTATGAAGACCACCACAAATTGATCCAATAAAGGTTAGAAGACTCAATTCTTGAGATTTATAAAGACTATAGTAGCATTAGTAAGCCTAAATGTAATCACAATAAACTTATAATAGCCATAATACATCCTAAAAGCAGGCTTGGCCATATCAACCTCTTTAACTCTCAACTGGTGATAATAAAATCTCAAATCAATCCTAAGCACACTAGCTCCTCTAAGCTAATCAAAACAAATCATCTATCCTTGGTAAAGGATACTTGTTCTTAATGGCCACCTTGTTCAATTATGGAAAAACCACACATAACTAAAGAGAACCATTCTTCTTCTTAACAAATAAAACTAGTGCTCCCTAAGGTGATACACCCAACCTTATGAAACCTTTGTTAAGTAACTTTTGCAACTGAACCTCTAATTTTGTTAACTCTGTAAGAGCCATTTGGTATAGAGCTATTGATACCAAAGTAGTGCTAGATAAAACCTCTATACTGAACTAGAGTCCCGTTCTGATGGCAAACTAGGCAACTTTTTAAGAAAAAATCCATATACTTTAACATTGGTATAACACCAAAATCTAGTTCTTCCTTGTTGACATCATATACTTGTGCCAAGAAAGCCTAACAACCCTTTCTCAATATTTGTTTAGCTGTCATATTAAAGAGAAAATTTGTTCTCCCACTAACTATTGTGATCTCTATCCCATTATAAACTTAAAAGATATCTATTTTTTTATCACAATCCATAATCGCTTGATACTTGGACTACCAGTCCATGACTAAGATCAAGTCAAACTCATCAAAAGGTAGCTCAATGAGATCGGCCAAAAATTGATGTCTTTATATTATCAAGGGACATTCTTTGCAGACCTTGTTCACAACTACATCCTGACCTATAGGCTTGCTAACCATAATCTCTTTGTCAAGGTTTTTTGATGCTAACCCTCAGTCTTATGCTCGTGTAGTGCATATATATGACTTGTTAACCCTAGATCAATTAAAGCTAAAGTAGGAGAATCAAAAAGAAGAAAGGTACCTTTTATCACATCAAGTGAATCAGTCTCCTCTCTTGCTCTAATGGTGTATTGCTTGGCAGGCACTCTAGGCTCTACTCTACTCTCAGCCCTAACTCTTTGAGCACCTATTATCTTTTCACCTCAATCCCCTTTTTGTCCTCTAACTTAACTAGGTGTGGATCTCTATCCACCCTTAGACTATTTCGGGTAGTCTCTGATGAAATGGCCTACTGCACCATATCTAAAACAAAGTCCTAGTCTAGATCTCTAACACTCCCCCTTATGTCACCTATGATAAGTCTGACACTTGGGCCACTAATTACTCTTAGCTATGGTCACTGAAGCACTAGTAACCTATGACTATTGTTGTTTTGTCTTACTCTATGCTCCATGTCCTTGTCTCTGAGATTGACCCTACTTTTTGTTTTGCTATGGTGCTTGAGACTAACTCCCTTTGAGCTTTTTATATGTATGTTAGGCTACACTAGTTGATCCATGACCATATGATCTCTTCTTTTGGTAAAATTCTCTCTTCTCCTTTTAGACCTCTTTTGCCATATGGCAAGTTGATACTAGTGCAAAGAAATCTCAAATCTTCATTGGAGCTATGTTAGCCTTAATCTCCATATTCAGCCCTTTCTCAAATCTTTTACATGTGTCAACTTTTATCTTAAACATGTCCTTGGCATATCTATATAACATGGCAAAGTCCTTCTTATACTCTAGTATCAACTTTTAGCCTTGCTTAAAGTCCATGAATTCTTATCTTCTGGCATCCAAGTACTACTCAGATATATACTTCTTTTAAAACTCCTCTAAAAAGTAATCCCATGTTAAGATATCCTTATTCTTATGTTCTGTTAGAGTTTCCCACCACTTGAAAGCATTCTCTTACAATAAAGAAGTGACACAAATAACTTTCTCTTCTAGTGTGCATTTAAGCTATTGCATAATTCTAGTGGTTTTGTCTAGCTAGTACTTTGCTACACTAGCATCCATAATACCTCTGCCTTTGAAATCCTTAGCCTCTATCTTCTTGATCCTCTCAAGGTAAGTCTTTCAAAGAGCCTGTGGCATTGAAGTTGGTTGTTAAACTAGTGAAGGTAGTGGATATGTTACTCATGTGGCCTATCTCAGTATATCTAACATATCCCTTAGAAAAATAGGTTGTATTTATGCAACTAGGGATGCTTACCTAGCATCACTTATAAAGACAAACATAGCTTTAGAAGCTCTTTACCCAACCATTGTCAGAGCATGGCTCTCAACCCTTTTATCACTATGAGGAGTGTTTGAACTCATAAAAAACTATAGGAAAAAGAATAAATTATAAGCCTTGATACAATATTATCATCTGATGAAGCTTCTAAACTAATGACACTTATATATAACCCTTAAACACTAAGGAATGCCTAAATTAGAGCTCTGATACCACCAAATGTGACCCCCTTACCCAATCCGATTGCCAAACTCAAGTAAGAAATATGCACACAAATGTGTTATCAAACTTACTTAACTCACTTTCCTTTTCTTAAAAATTAGAATAATTTAAAACCTTGTAAATTAATGTTTACATTAAAATTTAAGTCATAAAATTTGATTCTTAAAATAATTAAAAATCCATTTAGCATGTTACTTTCATTTTAGGAATCTTTATGTCAAAAATACTATAGCATAACGGCTGTATTAAGACACTATCCCAAAATGAATAGTGACCTATATATGAAAACAACAATTCTATAATATATCCATCAAATTTTCAACACAAATTGGTCTTCCTGACCATCAACAACTTAGCATCACAATAACAAAAGAATAATGCAAATAAACATCAAAACACAGTTTTGAATCATGTTTAATTAGTTACAAAACAATAATATCCTAGATTAAGCCTAATCCCGCTCATGTTACATAGAAGTGCCATTAGACCAATTACATCACAATAATAATAAGTATAAATTAGCAAAATAACTAAAAAAGTGTCTTGCTCTCATTTTGCAATAAATAGGAGGCTTTGACTCTAATCTGGTTCTTTAACCTACACATTGAAAATAAAATGATGCACAAAGCTAATTTACTTAATAGTGTAATTAAGGAAATTTAAGGTGCTCAAGCATTCATAAAAAATGGATGAAATAGCAAACTTAAATGTATATAGCTATAATCTTACATTCTCATAATATATTGACAACAAAAATAGAACAATTAAACATGCCGCAACCTCATATATAAGCATTTTATCATTAATGACCTTATTCAAGTAGAAATTATAAACATGTGTCACCATAATTAATAAATTCATCATTTATGTATTTTAATGCCTATACTTATGCAAACCTTAACTATATTGGATAACAAGAACTTTAGGCCACCTAGGCTATTAAAACTATAAAGACCCCTAAATCGGACCCAAAGGTCATAAAGAGACATTGAAATGTCTTAGCAGTTACTAAACCCCTAGTTGATCGATCAACTTATCCAATCTAGGTTGTTAACTAGCATGGGCTAATCACCATATTTTAATTTCTTGTTTGAATCATGTTAAATAACTTAATATATCTTAACAAGTAGGTTAGGCTAATAAATGACCAATTGAGAAACAATATTCTTTATTATCATTATAATTATGCCTAAGTTTAAAATAATGCACATAATACTCATATGTACATACAATACAACATAATCATTATCCAGCTTGAACATTAATTTTTTCATGCCATTAAAGATCTTTTAATAATATATTATAGCAAATTTAGGCATACTTTCGTTAAGAAGCAATAAATTATGCCACTAGCATAATTTCGCCCATAATGCCTCTCAAAAGGCATCTCCGCATTCAAAAGAACATAACTATAACATTATACAATTCACAACAAAAAAAATAAGTATATAACATGTAATTATGCTATTATACCACTCAAAATCATATAAAGTCAAAAGTGAGCACATTTACCCAATTTATGTTACATAATCACTACCATGTGTATAATGGCATTAATACATTCATTTAAGCATGTATTATATCAACACACACACACATACATTAATATTATAGGTCATTCAACCATACCACACTTCCACACATAGAAATACTCATGTGTTAACTCCCACACATAAATGCATTGCATTAAGTCCTTAACATAGTGATTCATGTGCATTATCTCCATACATATCATGTATCATCATTAAACATGCATCCCAAACCATCATACCATTTGGCCACACATCATCACACCACTTCCATATGCACTTATACATCATTTTCATCACACATCATGTGCATTTTAACAAAAACCATATTAATTATGTGAAAAGCTAACATAAATACATTTTATCAACGTAGAAATGCACAAGCCTATCTTAGGCATTTTGGCCTTAGCTACCATCACACTAACACCATCAATTTGAACATCATTCATGCATTTATTCCTTCATAAGTTACACACCTAACATCAATAAAACACCTTATAATTCATTAATGCTAAAATGCCTTATTTCTATATTCAACACATACAAACATAAATTCACAAAAACATGCACACACACTTTCAATTTTTGTAATTACAATTACAACATTTTAAAAGGATTATTCTAAGTTCACTCATGCCTTCTCCTTTCTTTTATCTTTTCAATTGTTACCCTGGTCAACTTCCAATTACAAATTCATTTTCATAAAAATCATATAAAATCATGTAAGCTTTAAGAATTAAAACTGACCACATAAACAGAGTCTTGGGAGCCTAAAGAAAACAAGAGAAATATTAGAACTCAAAAAAACTTACTCGAAAAAAATTTTTACTATTCATTAATACCCAAAATCGAGCAAATCATTCGATTTTTCTAGTGATTTTCCACTTCTAATACCTTTGAGAAGTCATAGAGGCTTGGTGGTATAGATCTAATATGGAAGATTGTGGCTAATTTGAGTGGAGGAAGAAATAAAAAGCTTGGCTTCCATAGAGGAGGAGTGTCGGCTAAGAGTAGGAGTGGAAGGAGATAATGCATATTCCATATTTGACCATTTTAATGAATTTTGACCCTTTATATAATTAGGCAAAATTTCATCCTTAGTCCTCCTATTTTTCTCCCTTATTTTTCACTCCATTTCACCTTAATTAACCTCAATTTAATTCTCTTTAAATAACCTAATTCATGCCTTATAACCCTTTAAAAATCAAAGTTCAAAAAATAGGAAAAACTGAATAAAATGCCATTATTTTACTTCTCTTGATTTTAGTAAAAATACTTCTCAATCTCCAAAAATTCCAATGCTAGTGCAATAAACTATTTGGAATATTTGAGTATCAAATTGTACCAATCACAAAATTTTTTGAGTAACTTTTGAATATTTTTACAGTTCAATTAAAATTAGGTTACTATTCACATGACACTACTGTAAAATTTAATTGTCATTTTTAACAACATAAATGACTTCATTTTGACTTCAAATTTCACTCAAAATTATGTTATAATTAATACTTCCATTCAGTAAGATTAGTGTTCCCGACCTCAAGAAAACATTATTCACATTTTGGGAAGTATTATTTGTAACACTTAGATTTTTTTGGCATTACACATACATAGACTGATTTGTAATAGTCTTTATACATGACATTTTGGTGTATCCAAGAACATATAAAAGCATGATAAGCATTTGAAAATGGTATAATAAAAGTTGAGAGAGTAACAGTTGCATGCCAAATTCAATAAATGCGACTTTTAGCTTGATAAAGTGGCATTATTAGGCTGTATTATATTAGCTGATAAGCTAATAATAGACCTTAAAAAGATAAAAGCAATGAGGAACTAGAAACCACCTAAAAATGCAATTAAAACTTAGAATTTCTTATTATTAGCTAGCTACTATTAATAGTTTGTGAAAGGAATTTCAATCATATTAACCTTATTGACATGGTTGCTTCAAAAGGATGTCAAGTTTTAATGGGATCACAAGTGTCAAGCAAACTTTGAAAAGCTTAAGGCTATGCTAGCTCAAGTTGTAATGCCCCAAAATCCTATTGTTGTGAATAGTAATTTTCAGGATGTGAATAGTGTCATTGAGATTTAGGGTCACACTAATGTTATAAAGTGGAAGTATAACCTTACAATTTTGTATATTAACCCTTGGATGGGTTAATACATAATCTAGAATTTTTGTGAAATCCCCTAATATAAAGCATTAGCCCACTGGTGGGTTGTTATTGAAAAAGTCTAATTTTACAATTTTATAAATTAGCCCACTAGTGGGTTAATATGTAAAAGTTTATTATTTCTATTTTTGTATATGTTAACCCATAAAAAGGTTAAAGGTATATATTGGAATATTTTTGAGAAAAAGGATGGAATTAAAATAAAGTTTCTAAGATAGTTAAAAAGCTAGAAGTTATGGGAAGGAATACGGTTAAAAAGGTTATGTGATATATGTGTAAACATATATGGAAAAAGGTATTAAAGGTGGTCATGATAAGAAGCATTCATGCTATAACATGGAAGCCAATAGGTTAAAGTGTGGAAGTATAACCTTATGGTTCCTTATATTAACCTAGTGATAGGCTAAGGTGTAAAAAAACCCATCATCAAATGGATTTGTATATTAACCCACTAAAGGGTTAATGTCAAAAATCCTGACTTTGTAGTTTTTCACACTAACCCACTGTTGGGTTAAAGGCAAATACTGCATAATGTGAAAAAAAGGGGTAAAGATCAAAGTAATATTTTTAATTGGATTTTCTTAGTTTTGGGCATGAATTTTTTCAGACATTTAAGGATTCGTTTGTATGATTATCTGGAATCATTATATATGTGAAATTCATGTTGGAAAGGAAGAATGGATGTACAAAAATGAAGAGAAGATATAAGCAAGAATTAAAGGATTTTTGCTTAGGCATGAATATGGGCCATTGGATCTCCCCTAATAGTAAAGATTTGTTCTTAAGAACCTCCCAATATCAGAAAGACAAATAGCAGGGATCAATCCTTTGGGACCTCCTAATATCTTAATACAATTATCAAAACAACACAAATGGTGGATAATAGGGATCAACCTCATGGGACCTTCCAATATCCACAAGTGGGTAGTAGGGATCAGTCCGTGGACCTTCCAATACCTATAAGTGGGTAGTAGGGATCAATTCGTAGGCCTCCTAATACCTGGAGCTTGCAGGCTTAAATCAATACTCAGTAGCTGCACCCACTATACACAGGCTAAAATCTATACAGACTCAACCTCTAGCAGCTGCTAATCCCTACTTGACTGGTTAACCTATCTAGTGTACAAATAACTAGGAATCCCACATTCCCTTTTCAATTATCTTTCGTAGCCATTATATTCATCATTTGAAATATTTATAATAAATCATGTTCTTTAATTGATCATCTTACTTGATTCCTCAGTCACATTCTATTTAATATCCTTCTTGTTCCACTAAATTATCATATCCTCATCTCAAGTTCTATTTTTGTCTATTAATGTTATTTGATTGTCTTTTATTTCCTTTTTTACATACTTCTAGCTCCTCTCTTCTGCTTAAATTATACTTAATCTACCTCATTTCCATGTATCATAAATTATTATATTCCATGGATTTTATGTGACTTATTTCTTTCATTGCATTACAATAACTTGGTTCCCAAATTTAGTACTTTACTCTTATTGTCATTATATTTATAATAATATTTATTTTTTGCACTGTCTACTAATTTGCTCAATATAACTTTATGGAGTTCTTTATAAGGATCACACCATACACATGTCTTTAGGTCTCTGTTATTTACCATCCCTTTATATTCTAAAGTCCACAAAATTCCCATGTATTAGTTTTCTTAAATTATGTCCATACATTATTTAAGTATTAATACTTTCTTATCTTATCTTATAATTTATTCCTTCAGCTTTTTATTAATTGTATAGCTCTCTAAACCCTACTGGTTCTAATTTAATTTAGCTAATCACTTTTCCATTTTACCAAATGTTTATTCTAATTATTTTCAAATTAATGAGACACAAATATTAATTTTTTTCATCAGGTCATATTTTTTGGATAGTTACAGGTCATCATAATTTCCTAGATAGTTATAGGTCCTTTTTGCATAAAAGCTACTATTCCTTTGGTAATCTTTTTCTCACCAACCTTCTAGTCTATTTCAATTTCCTTTCACCTCAATCCATTATATCCTAAAATAAACTATACCATTTAACATTTTATTTATCTTAATACATTTTCCATCATTTATACCTTAAAATCTTAACTAATCCATCTTAATTAAAATCCTATTTTTTTTCCTAATATCTTTCACTCTAATTTTCATGCACTATATCCCTAAATTTTCACCATACATATCATCACTACACCCTACTTTGTTAACTCCTTTTCACATAACCATGTAATGTCTCATCCATTTCATGACATTTACATGTTACACATCATGCTACCATCTAAACCTCACATGCCTCCATACTATACATATATACCTATGCCATGGCATACATGACATACACCTAGTTATGCATGTAACACATACCAGCACATTGCTTCCACATCCAAATCACATCCCTATCTCCTCAAATTACACCTCGTAGCATGTATTTCACATACATATCGCCATACATACACATGCAACTTCAACTTCCTTAGACATGCACATGCTTCAATTTTACATTTTCCTAATATACAAAGTATGTTTCAATTAAATTCACTTATAATGGGCTCCCAATCATTTCGAAGCTACTCTAGAACCACTGAATCCATCTTCCTCCACCATTTCCCAAACTTCTATGTTAGGGTTCCAACTTTGAAAAATCTTACAAAATTATACATAACCCTAAATTGAAATCTCTCTTTATGGATAACATCTACACCTCAAATACTCCCTAAGAAAAATAAGAAACCTTAAAAAGAATCACTTAGTCATTAAAAGGCATTATACATCAAGTGCTCATAACTTTATTTCTAGACATCCTTTTCCACTTCTGTTAGTTGGAATGGCTTTGGGACATCATTAAGGTTTAGAACCATATAAGTTTTAGGTGTTTTTGGGATGGGAGGAAAGAGAAAGAATTGAAAAAGGATGGAGCTCTCATGGTGTAAATGGCATTGGCTTTCTTATGGAAATGGGAGAAGATGACTTCTTTTCATACTATCCATCATGTGCACATGTCCCTTTAGGCCCATAAGCAAAGTGGATGGCCAAGATCACGCCACTTGTCAATCGAACGACCCAAATTAATTCTATTTTGTTTTAAAATTTGAAAATTCACAATAATTTCTCTAGACCTCTAAAAATCATGATTCTAGTTCCAAAAATCCTTAATTATTTTCATTAAAGGTACCACTAAATTTTAGCCTAAAACTCCTTCGAGAGCCAGGGTTACTATTCACAAATGTAATCAAAAAATTCTAAAAAAATATCAAATGACCTTAGAATATTAAAATTCTTTTTCCAATGGACTCATTGGAATTTTTAAGCTTTAGAGTATGATATTTTTTGGTCTATCTAGGCACTTTCGAAGCTGTCTTAGCATAACCCCAATTGAGGTCACTATTCATCAATTCTCTGCCCCAAATGATTTATTGGTTCTGCTAAAATTTTTAATTCATTCATTTTCATCACTTTTTGGTCGATCAAAGATCAGTTGACCAAAACCCCTTTCAACCACTAGATTGCCCTTCAGTGCCCTAGATATCACTATGTCAGGCTCGAGGGTTACTATTCATTAAACGATGATTTTTTGGGCATTACAGGTTGACATCCAATGGATGGATCTTGATGATTTTAGTAGTATTTCATAATGAATGGAATATGAATATAATGATATGTAAGATGGATTGAAATGTGAGAAAGAATGTCATATAAAATATGAGGAAATGACCGAATGAATAGTAAAAAATGACCAAATGAATAGTGCCATTTTCGTAAAATGACTTATAACTGTCTAGTGAAGAAAATGACTTATAATAGCCCAATAAAAATGAGCATATGAAATTGACTTATAACTAAGTCTTAATAGTATGAAAATAAAAAATAGACGAATAGTAAATAAATAAAAATAATTAATAGATAGTTGGCCCATTAGTTAGACACCCATTAGATGGGTTGATCGGTCAACTAGGGATTAGTGGCTATTAGAGATACTATGCCTTCGGGGCTATGATTAGGATGGCCAGTGCAGTCACTGAGGTTCAGATGTTAACCACTACATTATGTGGGTACAGCCATCATAGTGCCAAGATAAGACCACTACATTAGGCGGGTGTAGCCACTGAGGTCTCAATATAAACCACTGCACTATATGGGTACAGCCACGACAGTCTTGATGAGGGCTACTACACTATGTAGGGTAGGTGCAGCTACCAAGGTCTTTAGATAGGCGACTACACTATATA
Source organism: Hura crepitans (assembly GCA_948208565.1). NCBI lineage: Eukaryota > Viridiplantae > Streptophyta > Magnoliopsida > Malpighiales > Euphorbiaceae > Hura > Hura crepitans. The sequence goes on from CANXYI010696256.1 coordinate 13,740, forward strand.
GGTATAGCCATACAATTTTAAGGTAGGGCCACTGCACTTAGCGGATGCAGCTATCGGGGTCTAAAATATAGGCCACTGCATAGCTTGGATTCCCCTGTGATCTGGTGTTTTAAAGTGTTGCCTTTCTAGGTTAGGCCTAAATGGAAAAATGAGAAGTATAATTAATGACAATAAAAAATGATGTTATTTAACATAGATATTGTTTACAAAATAGAAGCTTAGGAAAATTGATAATGAAAGGACATCAAAAATTAAATAAAAAGATAGATGATTAAAATAATATTATTTTATGGAATTACCTTCGTATGTATTGCATCATGATCCATAAAGTGTATATTGCATGGTTGTGTGCATGACATGCTTTTATTGCATTAAACCTACCACTGAATTATATACTTAGCGTATTAGAGTTTTTATGTGTAGGTTGTTGATACAGTAGCTATCTAGCCTCAATGTCAATTTTATAGTGTAGTAGAAAGATATTAAGGGTACCATTCTATACTTCTAATGGTTTTTATTTGGCACTTATGTGTATATATGTGTGGGGTTGGGCTTAGCTAGACAAGTATTGGACATATGTAAATTATAAGCCTGATGTATTAATAGATACCTAGTGTGATATAAATATTTGCCTTGTCCGATTGTTGAGGGACCTAGGCACTGTGTGGTGTGGTATAATGATATTTGAATTGGGGGACTAGAAGGGTCCAAAAGATAATGGGAAATTAGGTTTGATCTTATAAGTGTGTTTTTGTGGGTATATATTTTGGGGTAAGTTACCCGGTTAGCTGTTATGCTGCCCAAATTTTGATAAAATGAACAACTAGTGTAAAATATATTTTTATTAATGGGAAATATGTTTTTTCCATATAGAAATAGTCAAAATAAGAGGACTATATAGAAAGATTAGAGAAAATACCTACATGGATACATAAATTAACTGATGATATAAACATTAAATGAACGAGCCCTAGAGTAATTTAAAAAGGGCTGACCAGCGGGAAGTGGCATTCCATATCTAATTCCTTCAAGAATAGGTAGGGGGTGTTACATTTAGTGGTATTAAAGTGGGTTTAAGCATTTCTAGGCCTAGTATACATGAGTGCCAGTGTCTAAGGTTCTATGATTTTGATAAAGCTACACTACGTGAGGTTGATAAGTTGTTATTTTTATAGTGACAAAATAAGTGATCGGATCCCACCAGACAAAGGAAAAGAGGTAGCCAGCCATGCTCCTACCACCATCCATGGACTTGAGCTCAATACAACCACTCTAGAGCCCAGTGATGTTGCACACCAGCCACAACAACAGGCGTAGCCTCAAACCTAGGCTTTACTAACTTTGTTATAGCAGATAGTAGAGATTTTGAGGCATACATCTACAGTAGCTTTACCAACTCCTGTACCACCTCCAGCACCATTGCCAAAGACATATTTAGAGAGGGTAAAAAAAAGGAGCTGTGGATTTTCTTGGCACTAGGGAGGATGATGCTGCCAGGCATAGTACTGGCTAGAGAGGACTAAAAGGTTACTGGAGCAGTTATACTGCATAGTGGAGGAGAGTCTAAAATGTACCACCTAATTACTGAAGGAAGAAGCTTACCACTGGTGGGACACTATGAAAAGGAGGAAAGCTACTATAGAAGAGATGACTTAGGATTGGTTTATGAATGAGTTTAGCTAGAAGTATATCCCTAAATCGTACAAGGACAAGAAGAGATAAGAGTTTCTTGATTTGAAATAGGATAGTCGTGTACAAGAAAGACTTTGCCAAATTGTGCAAATACACAGCAGAGTTTATCCTTATAGAGGAAGATAGATGTAAGAGGTTTCAAAAAGGCCTTAATATAGAACTGTAGATGTAGATAGGCACCTCTAAGATAAGAGATTTTGTAGAGTTGGTAGCGGCTGCCTATGACATAAAAGAGATACTATAGAAGAAGAAAGAGTTATTCTAAAAGAAGAGGCTATTGGTAGTAAGCTAGACTAGTATAGCACCTGGGATTAGCAAGAGATAGAGGGAGTTTTAATCTTAGTCTCAGTTGGTGCAATAGTCTTAGAGATA